>OW026519.1:79512556-79695056 GCA_932274085.1 Protocalliphora azurea
AACAATTATTCAAAAATAACTATTTAAAAATAAACCAATAAAATATTAAGTAAAAACAGTGTCTATAAGTTGAAAACATATATAAAAAAAAAAAAACTAATCACAAAGAACTATAACAAAAATAAACAAATATCAAAAAAAAAAAAAAAGAAAAACAAAGAAAATACCTCTCGGCACAAATCAAATAATTTTGTCAAGTTTTTTTCCCTAAAAGCAAAATATGAATAAAAATCAAGAGCACCTTTCAGCTACCAATGCTCTTTGCCAAACATGTAATAAGTCTCTGCCTATAACAGGCGAATATGTTAAATGTAATAATTGTGAGAGTAAATATCATTATTCCCCGTGCGCTACACTTTCTCAGTCGACATATTCAATTATGAGAGCATGGAAATGTCACAACTGTAGAGGCGAAAAAAGTCGTAGCAAATCTCCAAACAATCTGTACCAGGAATTTATTTATAAAGAACAACAAACCCAACAACCAATTACCAGCAAACAACAAAGAGATGAAGAAAATAATGATAATGCTAAAAGTGAAGATAATACCAATAAAGGTTTTAAGAACTCCATAGATTTAAATGCACTAAACTCCAATTTAAGTGAACTGAAGTCAGACTTACAGTCCCTTAAAACTTCCACATCAAATGAATTAAATGTCATCAATGCCGGTATAAACCAACTAAATAATAATATTTTATCTTCTAACAATGCACTAAGAGAAGAAATGGCAAACGCATTTAGAAAGTTAACGGAATCTATGTCAACTCTATCAGCACAGGTCACTGACTTAAAGCAAGAAAATGAAAATAAAGAGATACGTATTAAAAATTTGGAAAACAAACTCAATTACATGGAATAAAAAATGTTAATAAAAAATGTTGAAATTAAAAACATAAGAGACAGTAACATAATGAAATACAAATAATTAAAACGATTGCAGAGTCCGTCATTGTAAACATACAAGAATCAGATATAAACAACACATATAAAGTAAAAAAAAGTGGGAGCATTATCGTCGAATTTTGCTCTTTAAGTAAAAAAAAAAGAGTTAATGAGTAAAATTAGTAAACATCGTGTCAAGGGAGATTTATTAAATAAATGTGAAGATCAACAAACAAATGATCATACTGTGAATACAATAAATCAAAACAACATCATATTTGTAAATGACCAACTTACGGCACATAATAGGCGACTTCTTTGGCAAGCTAAAAATAAAGTAAAAGAATCATGTTGGAAATATGTGTGGATTCGAGATGGGATTGTGTTTGCCAAGAAAAATGAAAACTCATCAGCAATTTTAATACATAATTCAAGCGACGTAGAACTTATTTTGTATTATTATTATTATTATTATTATTATTATTATTATTAGTATTAGTATTATTATTATTATTATTATTATTATTATTATTATTATTATTATTATTACTATAATTATTATTATTATTATTGTTATTATTATTATTATTATTATTACTATTATTATTATTACTATTATTATTAGTATTATTATTATTATTTTTATTATTATTATTATTATTAGTATTATTATTAGTATTATTATTATTATTATTATTATTAGTATTATTATTATTATTATTATTATTATTATTATTATTATTATTAGTATTATTATTAGTATTATTATTATTATTATTATTATTATTAGTATTATTATTATTAATATTATTATTATTATTATTGTTATTATTAGTATTATTATTATTATTTTTTTTTTGATGCGTGAGGTAGGGTTAAAAATGATTTCTCACTTACAGTGACTGTCATCAATTGCGCCGAGTGGTGTTTCCACTAAAACAATCCCTCCTCGTTATCTGGAGTAGTGCCTTCCCGGAAACTTCGTCCTTAGACTACTCTATTTACCCACGTCTGGGTCCATCATGTTCATAGCTATTGTGAACCTGCTGCTCATCTTCCGTTCGTTGGGACTAGCGTTTCCCCAAAGTATCAAGCTCTCTTTTTTTCGTGCGTAAAACATTTCCAACGTAGTGTCCCACTGCATTCCATTTGTCTTCGCATTCTAGCAATTTTGCAACTATATTATAAGGATTAAACTCGCCGATTTGCTCCCTCAGTGCGTTTCCTTCAGCGTACCATCTGGTACAGTTGAAGAAAGTGTGTTCCGCATCATCGTTCGCCTAGCCGTAGTAGATACAAGCGGGGTCACCTGTCTTGCCCATGCGGTACAAATACTTTTGAAAGTATCCATGACCTGAAAGAAACTGGGTTAGATAGTAGTTAACCTCCCCAAATTCCCTCTGCGTCCACCTTTCTATATTGGGAATGAGCCTTGCCGTCCATCTGCCGGTCGTTTCTGTACTCCGTGTGTTTTGCCATCGCTGGATGGTTTGAGATCTCCGCTCTACAGCACTTATTCCAGGAACCTCTCCCCTAGTTTGCCACGCCTCATTTCGCTCACGCGCCAAGAGATCAACCGGTATTTCCCCACTTATAAAAAATACCGCAGCGCCCGAAACCGTACGATAGGCTGAAGCGACTCTAAGTGCTGCCGTGCGCTGTACTGCCCCCAGCACTTTACGTTTAATCTTCGACCTCATCGCTTCTCCCCAGATTTCACTACCATATAGTAGTATCGAATTGGTGGTTGCCATAATCAGTTGCCTCTTGCTCTGTGTTGGTCCGCCAATATTCGCCATTAGCCGGCTTAGCATGCCTGTAACCTTTGCCGCTTTGGTGGCCGCGTGTTGAATTTGAGCCCAATAAGTGAGTCTGCAGTCAAGTTTGATGCCCAAATATTTTACCACCTTTTTCGTGACCAAGGGAGTATCATCAATATGCATGCTAATTTCAAGTGGCATGTGTCCTCGTATCATCATTATGATCTCGGTCTTATTTTTAGCAAGCTCCAGCCCATGGTTCTCTAGCCATATTTGAATCCTTATCATGAGATTACCGCCGCTATATCATCTGCATATCCTACCAGGTGTGTGTCTTGTGACATCTCTATCGAGAGTACCTCGTCGAAACTTAGGTTCCAAAGATCGGGTCCCAATATTGATCCCTGAGCTGCACCGCTTTATCCCTTTGGCCCTCTGGCGAATCGTAGAGCAACTTGCGATCTCTCAGACAACTCTGAAGGATTTTTAGTAGATGTCCGGGGATACTGAATCTCTCCCGTAGTGCCTTCATAATATCAACCCATCGTAGGCTGTTGAAAGCATTGCGTACATCAAGTGTAGCTAAAACAAATGTACGCTTTGGGTAGTATCGTCTGCGCTGTGCACTTTCGAAGCTTTTTACTACATCTTCAATGGCACCAAGAGTAGATTTACCTGGTCGAAAGCCATATTGTCTCTGCGATAATCCTCCAGCCATCTCGACGGAGTCTGCTAATCTGCGTTGCAATAATTTCTCCAGTAGCTTGCCGGCACTATCCAGCATACAAAGAGGGCGATATGCTGACGATTGGGTTGGGTCACCTCTGCCTTTGCTAATTAGCATAAGTTTTTGTATCTTCCACAGTTTGGGGAAGACTCCTTGGGCTATACAAGCATTGTACACTTCGAGCATCGCGTCCGGTCGCTCTTCGGCCAGAAGTGTGAGTACCTCTGCTGGTATTCCATCAGGGCCAGAAGCTTTGCCCTTTTTAAGACTCCTAGCAGCAGTTTTTAACTCTTCCTCAGTGAAGGGCTCTGGCATCTCATCAATTTGGTAATCTTGTTCTTCATGCTGTATAGGGTGTGTGGGAAATAATTCTCTTACTATACTGTTGATATCCGCATTCTCAAGATGTGGGAGAGCAGAATTGGCACTTAGCTTCTTCATGACGATCTTATAGCCTAATCCCCAAGGGTTACTGTTCAGATCCGCACGGAGTTCTTCCCATTTCGCTTTTTTACTATTAGTTATCGCATGTTTCATCGCCTTCCGGGAGCGCCTGAATTCTTCAGCCTCTATCAAAGCTTCGCCGGTTCGCCTAGCTCTGGTGTACCTCCTTCTGTCGCGGTGGCATGTCCGTCTGAGTTCAGCTATTTCCGGTGTCCACCAATACACGGGTTGTCTTCTTAAGTGCTGCGTTATGCGCAGCTTCGAACTATGCGTAGCATCATCGCGTTTGCCAAGGAAGCAGCGTCACTATTGGTCGCAGATAGCCCCATCAAAGTTTGCCAGAAACACTCCAGGGTCCAGCTGTCTTACGTTCCACTTGCGAGTGCCTCTCTCTCTTGATGTCGGAGTGGCGTTTGTTGGCGCTGTGATCTGGAAGGTAATATATTGGTGATCACTTCCAGTGTAGTCTTCCAGTACTTTCCATCCTTCAACCATTGCGGTCCGGCTCTCAGTCACTAGAGTGATGTCCGGCGTGGTGTATTCACATTCCGGTCTTCTGAAAGTAGTGGCGGAACCAGTATTTGCAACAACCAGCCCTAATCTGGCGGCCATGTCTAAAATGCACCTTCCTCGTGTGTTCGTTGTAGGACTTCCCCATTCGACAGCCTTGGCATTGAAGTCCCCAGCTACTATAAAGGCTCCACCTATTTCTCGAATCTTATCTTCAATTAGATCCAGCTTTATCCTAAATTGCTCCATAATATCACTTGGGGTGAGGTAACAGCTCATTAGTGTAAATTGCTCTGTTCGTACGTATGTGTAGCACCACCCGTGACCTTGCTGCCTGACCGCAATCTTACTGCCACTAGGTAACCAAAGTGCTGACGTGCTTGTTTCATCCTCGTACCAGGACTCTCGACGAATTTGCCTATACTGTTCACTGATAATGACAGCATCCACCTTCTTCTCAACCGCTATTTGCTCAAGCAACGCATCTGCCGTCCGGCTTCTATGCATGTTTGCTTGCAGAACTGTTATCATTTTCTGCCCAGTGAACACCTCTTTGAGCCTGGAATGTGATCAGTCCGCTCTAGTTTTGCTTCCACGCAATGAATGCATTTGGGAACTGCATTGCAATCTTTTATCTTGTGCCCAGGCTGTCTGCATCTGATACACCTATCCCTCCTGTCCACTCCGGAACAGTTTGCTTGGGTGTGTCCCATCCCAAGGCAACGATAGCACCTTCTGATATCTTCGCACAATCTCATCCTGGCTCGAATCCGTCCGATTTTTACGAAGCCAATCTCGATAAGTCTGGCAGAATTTTCTGCTGATAATGTAACGAAGGCCCGTACCTGTTCTCGTACATTCGGTGCCGTGATCCTCGTCTGAATCTTCTCCTCCGGAACAGTGAGCAGTTTCAGAATTGCCGTTTCCACCTCTTCTTTGAGTGTCATCAAGTCAAGGTCCCGTATCTCTATCGTAGCTTTCGGTTTTATCTCCGCCACGGAGGCTGTATCCCGGATAGTGTTCCTCAGCTGCCCTCTACCGATCTCTAGAAGAATGGCTCCACTCTGCGTTTTCCTTACAGACTTTATCCTGACTGAGTCATCAGTCGTTATCTTACTACGTAGGTCCTTTAGTACGTCTGCGTAGCTGTGAACAACTGCGGGTTTGATTATCACCGCTTCCGGTTTTGCACGTTGAAGTCGTGGCTTGTTTCCCTTGTTGGGCTCGGATGCTGGTTTGCAGCCTTCTTGAAGTGTTTAGAAAGTACTTTCTCCTTTTCCGCTGCCTGCCAAGTACGTCTGTAGTTTAGCGTGACGTCCAATAACTCGGATATTTTTGCAACTCCAGTCGTGACCTCACTGCTGATATTTTTTTGGCGTTTAAACGCTTGCTGCATGTAGCGTATTACCGATATGCATTGATAAATCGCGTCCTCCTCCAAAATCCTCGTTTTCTGGATTAGTTCCAGTCGAAGCGAACACTCTATTGGCCCTCTTGTTACGTTCTCTAGTTGGGAAGCCAATACTGCGCAGGCTGTATTGTCACTTGTTGGAATGACAACGCCAGGCGATACTCGCGCTGCGCGGGTGCCAGTTGGAGTTTTCTCCGATGTCTCTACCGCTCCATTATTTGTCCTAAGGAAATCCTTCTTATTAGTATTGTTTCCCGTCTGAGGGCATTGGTTGGTTGGTTGGTTTACGTGGTAGCCCGTAATCTTACGGGCAATAAATTAGACTCGTTAGAATCCATTTTGATGGAACCACACTACTCGCCAGGTGAATTAGTTGTATTGAGTCTATAATGAGATAGAAATGTAGGGAAGAAACAATGAGAACATAAATTAATTAGATCCAGCCTGTAGCATTGAGATATTTAATGATGTCACTGAGTCTAGTGTCAGATATCTCAAAGAGGTTATCTAATTGGTGCCCTTCCAGAAATTTATGTCTGCTTGCGTTCAAGGCTTGGCATTCACATAGAAGATGAGGGCATACATTTGTTGAAGTATGAGATAAGACTCCGACATCCATAATCTCCGTATGCGCTACATTACTTCGGGCCATGTCCGAGGGCGACGCGCACCTTGTAGGTGGTGATCTTAGCATCATACTGCTCCTCTTAAAGGCCACTCTCGGATCCATATTGCACTCATTGCACTTCTCTATACTTCCTTCTTCCTTGTTCCTCTCTGTAATTTGTTCTGGGTTTTTATTCATTCTATTGGGTCCCCGCTCCAAACCGCTATCCTTCCACGTTTGTACAGTCGCCTCAAACAATCCCCGTGGGTCCCTTTGCAAGCAGTGAGGTCCACGCGAGGGTTGACACAGGACTTTATGAGTACCTGTGTTCAGAGCCAGGATCTTGGCGTAAAAGCAGGAGTCATTCTCAACTGTACCTGTACAGCCAACTCAGTGGCGACGTGTGTGGAACGTATTCAGAGACCAGCCACAGTTTTAACGGGACGGTGGCAGCTGCAGCATTAACCCACCAGCTGTTTCAGAGGATGTCACTCCTGCCTATTAAGGTGATGGAATACTGCAAGCCGTCAGCTCGAAGCAATCATAATCCTATCCGTTTATCCATTCTAATCGTAATCCGTTTTCATTCCTTGTCCATTTGATCTCGTTGCTCACATTTGCTGGTATTGTAACGGATGTTGCAATAACATTTCCGGTGTCCACCTGCCCCGAAGGGTCGGTGGTTGCGAGTCTTCTTACTAGCAACCGACTATTTTCTATATTTTCCTATCTAACAAAACGGAGGGTCTTAATTTATAAATTCAACTTCAGCTTAGATTGAGAAATGTGAGGATTTCTGTCGAAAATTCAACAATGCAAAAACCGGTCAATACAATGGAAACGGTTATGTGTTTTGCTCAAAACTGATAGCTTTCAACTCAGTGGAAACATAGTAGAGAATTATTTTTATTTATTTATTTAAATATTTATTTAAATAAAAATAAATGTTAATCAATTTTTAAAGTTGTTAACCTAAAATGAAAACATATATGTGCATTTTAAATTATAATTTAATTTTTTATTCAATTACTATTAGCTACTGCAATTCTCATTGGCTTTGTTGAAGCTGAATTTGAATTTGAAAATTATACAACACAAAATTTTTTTGTTAATTTTTATTTTTCTTTAAAAAATCAAATGAAATTTAAATTTGGCGATTTTGGATTAGCAATTTGGCGATAGAGCCTCAAAAAATCTGATTATTAGACCACTAGAGAGTCTCAAATTCGCTCTCTGAGAGAATTATTTCACGTGTAGATTCAAATCAATGTTGCCAGATTTGACGATTTTTTATTGTAAAAATTCCAAAGTGCGATTTGACGATTTTTGTTCAATAAATGACGATTTCACGGAATGTTTACATACGCTAATTTTTCTTGTTTAAATTTGATTTTGTATTGTAGTAGACAGAGAGAGAGAGAGAGAGATTGAGAAGGACTATATACTTCGAAATTCGTTTGCAATTTAACAAGTATTGGTGAAACAAATGTTTTTTATGAAAAGAAAAATGCTGTTTTATATACATAAATAAGTATGTAAGTAACATAGTAAAAAATTAAATTGTAAATAAAACCAATACATATAATTTTTTGAGTAATTTTTCAAATTGTGTTTATTTTGCCGTAAATTAGGGTCACCGGGCCACTTGAATTTTAAACTAGTGGTACTTTTAATTGTGATTAAAGAAATGTACAAATTTTTGCCGCTCGATCTTGGTTTACGAGTTATGGATGTCTATAGTTTTGATACATTTTTCTGAATATCTTTTTAATACATATTCGATTTAAATTATATTAATACTGTTTGAAAGTTCAAATACCTTTTGAATGATATATAATAAGACCATATTCATTAAATTCTTGAGATGATTAATGCAATTTTAATTTTTTATTGATATACGTGAACTGACAAAATTTTATTTCTAAAAAAGTTTATTTGGCGAATAAATATAAGAGAAAGTCCTTGAATCCGGCCAAAGGCCAGATACATGGAAAAAAACCTTTATTAACGGTAAAAAGAAAATGTTTTCATTTAACTGGGCTGGTAATCTTAATATTTTTCAAATTTTATATAATATAAAACAATGCTGAAAGTTTATTTAATAAACAAAGAGTTTCAAAACTTAATATTATTTTTTAAATATGAATATAAATAGCCAAAAAGATATGTATTTTAATTTTTCCAATTTTTTGGCGATTTCAAAAATTTTAGGCCGATTTTGCCGATTTTTTTGGTAGAATTTTGACGATTTTATAATATAATTATCTGACAACAGTCATTCAAATGTTAGTATTGTAAGATGTATTATGAGACTGTTGTAATGAGATTTGTCTAAACAACTATCTTATAAGATGAACTGTCAAAAAAATACACATATACGAAATTTTGTTTCTGTGTGTGCATGTGTATTTTGGCATTTTTTTTTTTTTTTTTTGTAAAACTGTTTTCTTTTAATGATTGTTTTACATTTAAAAAAATATTTTTATAAAAATTGTGCAAAAAAGTGCGAATTTCTTAAATAAAAAGAAAAGGATTTGTTAGAATGCGTGTAGTACCCCTTATTTAACATTTCACATAATATAAACATAATGGTTACTCTCTTCTGCGGCGTTATCTCATATATTATATCAGCGTTAATCTCAGTTGTAGACATGGGGTAAGGAAGCAACGCTTGCTATGATAGTTTAACTTTGTGTTTACATTATTTTTGTAAGTATAAATGTATAAATACAACAAGCCCGGTCCGTAAATTTCCATACAAATTTGTAGCAGAAATGCGCAATGCGGCTCGGTTAAAAAATAAATTTTATTTTAAATTCTCTACGGAATTTTTGTCGCTTTTATTTTCTCTCTATTACCATATTTTTTAGAAATTTATATCAATTTCGTAAACAAAATTGAAAAAAATTTTAAGTAAGAAAAGAAATGAAAATAAATATATTTGTTGCTTATTTTCCGATGCCATGCGGGCTATGTAAAGGACAATATGAAACAATACTTTAAGATGTAAATTTGATTATTTGTCAGTAAGGTGGTGGAGAGTATAAAAGACTCGGCACAGTCGAATATAGCGCTCTAACTTGTTCGTTAATAGCCTGTTTCTCTATTTCGAACCATAGTGCAATATGAAAGTGACCTCGTAAGACCAGCTGATTTACAATTTTTTCATGTACATACCTCACGAAGCTGTCAAATTAATTTTGTATTCGCATGGACATTTTTTCACGTTTTTTTTACTATTTTTCTACTTCATTTACTCATTTTCTGTTTATAACATTTTGATATTATGTGCAGTGGTTTTACACTAACAAAATACAAGCAACTGTTGTTTTTGCAGATGTGCGGTCGATTTCTAAGCGAACGAAAACTCTTGGGTTTTTCTAATAACGCATTCAGACTTTCGTAATTTCATGCCGAAATTACAAACGTAATCCAGACTGTTCATTCCGGCTAAATAAGATTTGATGTAATTTCTTGAACAGCTGATACTTTTTGTTTACGTAAAATTGCTGAGTACATTTGATTAAAAAACATTGTTTTTGATAATAAAATATTATTTTTTTCTTTATAAAGTCACTCTATTATGTTTTTTTCTTTTGTTATATTATTTAACAAAATAATTTTTCAATTTTACTTAAATTTTTTGCATATTGGCAAAACCACAAAAATTTTAATATCAATGAAACCGAGTTAATGTTATAAGAGTACTCCTTTCCAGTCATAGAGGAACAATATCACTTTGCATGTTACGACTCTATCGTTATTTGGTCAAAAGTTATACTGTTTTAAAAAAAGTAATTGGTTTTCTGCATGAATTGAGTTTTTTTAGCTTTAACATCGCATGGTCGGAGGGGTATATCAAAATATTTTAATGCAAAAAATGTTTAATACTTTTTGAAAATTGAGCAAACTTTTCAGTTTTACTTCATCATTTTTGGATGCCAAAAAATGTTTTAGATTTATATAAAACACATTGAGAACTTGATGTAGTTTATTTTAATGATAACTTTTTTAATCTGTCAAAATATATCATTTTTGGCGGAAAACGAGTTACTTTGATCTAAACGTATCTTAGAGTAAAAATTCTAACAGAAGGCTTTTGGTTGACAAGTTAGCTCTCCAAATCAAATTAAGAATTTCAAGAAAAGCTCAACCAAATGAAAGAAAAGATAAAAAACGTGTCGTAATTAGAGTTCGCAATTTCCCGGGACAACGGGAAAATTTTTTTGACTTCTCGGGATTACGGATTAAAAACCGTAGTTATCACTACACTCATTAATCAAACAACTGAGACCCAAATAGGATATTAGTCTTTGTATTAGGAGATTTAAAATATATATGTAGTGAGACAGGAAAATTTGACCAATTGCTTAAACTACTGATTAATAAAATCGAATGAGTTCTGAAGTATTATATGCAGTAAAAGAGTTTTTTGGATATCGACACAATATTAAGCAATATTGTTATTCTTATTTAAAATGTATGTACCATAAAATAATGTCGTATTTGCGACAGAAAATAGATATATCAGAAATTACATAACAAAATATTTACTCATACATCGATATTATTTAAACAATTTTGAAGAAAGTTTCGTAAATATATTTAAAAATTAAATTTATTAACAATTCACGAAAAAATGTAGAATTTAATAATTCTAAAAGTATTGGCTGATAATCACTTTTTTTGAAACCCTTCGTGGACGGTATTACATTGTTTATAGCTTCAAAAGGATGGTCCAACATTGTACGAAAATAACCAAAGGGTATCGCACACTAAAATTATCAAATATCTTGGTCAAATTTCAACTTACTACGATGATTGTTGATATTTTTATGAAATTTAAGCCGAAAGCTTTAGATGCTAGTGCTCCTTTATTTTTTTATAATTTTTATTATAACTAAATAAATAAAATAAAAATATTTGTGAAATCGGAAGCCAATTAAGAAAAATGAATAACGAATATTTAAAATACCTACAAGATTTTTTAAATCAGTTGTACTTTTTCACTTGCTGGTGCTGACATTTTATAAAGTTGTTTAATCAAAAAAAATTTAAAAAAGATGTTTAATTTAAAAATTTTTTTAAATATTTTAGCTTTATTTTCTTTTAAAAATTACTAAAATATACAAGCTTTTTTTACAATTTACGCAGTTTTTTCCATTTAAGTGCTTTTAAAATTCCGCGGGATGAAAAATTGCAAATTTCCCGGGAATCCTGGAATGTTTTCCCTAGTCGAAATCATTTTATATATAATACATCTTTTATATATAATAAATATAAAATATTAAAAATAATGCCTTAAAGTATGCATTATTATTTTAATTTTTATACTTTAAAAAATAATCTAAATTTTTTCCAAGTCTAAAATAAAGTTAAAATACACAGTGTCGTTCAAAATAACAGCACCACAACACCTACCTTCACTTAACGCAACTTATATTATTTTATTTGTAGATAATTTATCTCCAAACGCTTTAAAAAATGTTTCATGACATATTAACTGTTTTTTTTTTAAAAGCTCTGATATAATGCAATCAGAACAATAGCACAGTCATTTGAAATTATTTAACAAAATTTAATATTTGAGTTTCTTCTCCAGCAAAATCATTTAAAATGACAATCTACATTTTCATATTTATTGGTTGAAACGGGCCATGTAATACAAATAATGGTTGATATGGACTTCATTGTTATATAAAAATATTTCTGAATAAAATGTATATACTGAAATTAGGAATTGACTTATTGATCAGAAATGACATTGCGTTCCAAAAAAAGATTCAATCTCTTTGGTGCTGATTAGGGTTTGGGGTTCGGGAATTATCGAGCGGGAAATTCCGGTATTTTCCGTCAAAATACTCTCGAAAATTCCTGGAAATTTTTTAAATTTTCCCGGGAAAACGGGAAATTCAATATTCTCGCAGCTTTATAATTCTATAGCAAAAATTTTGCATGAATTAGGTTTTTGACTATTGAATTAGGTTTTTGACTATTGAATTGTGTTTTTTTTTTCTCTCAGATATCTATATATTTGTTTATCTATGGTTTTACGAATTTACTTACAAGTTGTTTCACATAAAATTTTAAATAAACTTTATTTTTGTCATGTTCAAATTTTAGATAATTGCTGAAATACTGCCAACTGCATCACCAAAACGTCTTAAACGCAATGCCGAAAGTGTACCTACTCCAACATTACAATCCAATTTTAAAGAGGAAGAAGCAATTGCTTTAATGCTTGAACTGGACCTCAGCCGAAACAAATATCATATTTTAAGAAGAGCTCTGCTTGAAAAGGGACATTCAATTCTTCCATCATACAAGGATATTCAAGAAAAAAAGCATACTATTTTACCATCTATTTCGGTTACCGAAAAGGAAGCATGTGTACAGCTATCTTCTTTGCTTGAGAATACAGCTACCAGGATAGTTGGATATTTTTCTGCAGATCAGTTGGAAAAAGTAAATAACGCGACGTTGTATTAATCTGTAAGTGGGGATGTGACCGACTATCAGCCCTTCCTTAATACAAGCATGCTAGTGGCAGTAAGAAAATGGCGGATTATAAAAGCGTATTTATAGCATCTTTGGTGCCATTAAGAATGCGATCTTATTCCTTAAAGCAATCTTCATCAAATTGTAAAAACTCATTTGAATACACAAGGGAGTCGAAGACAACAACAAAGGATTTAGTGGAATATATTAAAGATGAAATAAATGATTTACAACCTCTTTCAAAGGACTAACATACTATTAATGGCAATTAATAGTTAGCACAAAATTAACTCTGCTCGATTTGGAGAATATGCAACAGAAATATCTAAACTACTTGTTTCTCTATATACATGGAAAGAAATGACACCAACAGTACATAAAGTATTGTGCCATGGCGAAATTATAATTGAACGAAATATTCTTCCACTTGGAGAGCTTACAGAAGAGGCTCAAGAAGCAAGAAACAGAGATTTTAAGCACGTTCAATTATTCAGCTCCAAAACGAGCATATTTGTAATAGCCTATTGTTATCATCAGACCCTGTACTATCATCAATGAGAAAACGTTGGATTTAACGTTGGATATATTATACTTGAAGGACCTTTATTATCTTTTAGATATGTATACAGATACAACAGATTATTTTATAGAAAATAAGTAGTATAAGTTTAAAATATTAGAAAAATTGTCTACATACATTTAATGTAAATAAGTAATAAAAAATCGTATTAGAAATAGAATATTTATTAAGGAAGATGATAAATAATAAAAATAATAATATTGATTAAGTTAAAATATACATTTTTTGTTTGTTTTGTTATTTTAAATTCATTAATAGAAATATATGAATGCTTAGAAAAGGATAAAGATTTACTTAAATTTGGGAAATGTGGCAACCCTATGAAAAGTAAATAATATTTATTAGTTATTTTTATAAAAATATTTTGTGTATAGATATTATTAAAGGTATACAGAAATATTCATAATTTTCTAAGTAATTATTCACGCAAAGCTAAAGGCAAAAATTGCAAGTTTGTAAAAATATAGTCATATATACAATAAATTGAAAATATAAAAGTTTAAAGGCGCATATTTCTGAAATGAGGTATGTTATTGACTTGATTATTTTTGTAAAAGATCGGAAATTATATATGCTAAAGGATAAGCTTAATTTGGAATACATATTTTTAAAATTTCTTTCGCTATTTAGAAATAAACCAAACAAAAGGCCCAATTTTAGGTTTTTGGAGAAAATACAAATTTTTAATTGTAATAACATATTTGGTTATAAAGATATCTTAATGAAATTTGCAAGAAATGTGGATCTTATTAATATAAATAAAAGCGCGTTAACCAAATTTTAATCAGGGGTAGGGTTTTCCTGAATTCCCAAATAAACTAATCAAAATTCCCATAAATGGGATTTTTACATTTTTGGCTATAGAATCCACATTTTTTCCGAAGTCCCGTAGATTTTGATTTAAAACTTTTAACAACATATTGAAGATTCTTAAAATATATTCCGCTTGTCGATTCGTGCTTTGGGATTTGAGAAAATATGGTCTAAAATCAAAACTTTCATATAAAATGGGTCGAAATCGGGAGGGTGTGTACCATGACCAATTGAGTTATTGGGCTTGTTTTTTATCTTAAAGCCATTTTTTGAAGTTACCTTTCAGAGAAGTGGAAAATTCTTAATATGATGCCATTTGGACTCTGCAATGCTTCAGCCATATGCGAGCGTTTAATGGAACATGTATTGCACAGTGGGGCAGAATCGAAATTTTTTGGAAATAAATCTGTAACTTCTGATCGGCTGGTTTGCTTTTCATGAAATGTGGTATAGACGTAGCAGAGAGTGTACAATGTTAAGCTTAGAAGGGAGGCACAACAAACCCCTCATGGGCGGAGCTAAGGGGGCTCAAAGTTGGATACCTCCGACATAAAAAATTTTTAATAACTTGCCAAATTTTTGTTTCTCGTCCGATTTCAAATATTTTTATATATTGTTGTAGACCCTAACAAGGCCTATAAAAGACATGCTTATATGTCCTATTTATCTCTTACAGTTTTCAAGTTATTCGCGTTTGAATTTTTAAGCACCATAATTTTGTATGTTCTTGGTCCAGTTTTTTTCATATATATCCTAGTATTTCCGACCGATATAACATATAATAATAATATAATAATTTTGCACTTTTCTGAAAGGTAACTTCACAGAGATTACTTTAAGATAAAAAACAAGCTCAACAATTCAATTGGTCATGGTACACAGCCTTCCGAATTCGATCCATTTTATATGAAAGTTTTGAATTTAGACCATTTTTTCTCAAATCCCAAAGCACGAATCGACAAGCGGCATATATTTTAAGAATCTTCAATATGTTGCTAAAAGTTTTAAATCAAAATCTACGGGACTTCGGAAAAATGTGAATTAGCCATAAATGTAAAAAATCCCGTTTTTGGCAATTTTGATTAGTTTTTTGGGAATTCAGAAAACCCTACCCCTGATTGATATTTGGTTAACGCGCTTTTATTTATATTAATAAGGTACATAATTCCTGCACATTTCATTAAGATACAAACAAATATAAACAAGTATGTTATTGCAATTAAAAAATTTGTATTTTCTCCAAAAACCCCAAATTAGACCTTTTCTTTGTTTGGTTTATTTCTAAATAGCGAAAGTAATTTTAAAAATTTGTATTCCAAATTTAGCTTATCCTTTCGCATATATAATTTCCGATTTTTGCAAAAAGATTCAAGTCAATATCATGCCTCATTTCAGAAATATGTGCCTTTAAACTTTTATATTTCCAATTTATTCTATATATGACTATATTTTTACAAAATTGCAAATTTTGCCTTTAGCTTTGCGTGAATAATTATGAATATTTCTGTATACTTTTAATAATATCTATACACAAAATATTTTTATAAAAATAACTAATAAATATTATTTACTTTTCATAGGGTTGCCACATTTCCCAAATTTAAGTAAATCTTTATCCTTTTCTAAGCATTCATATATTTCTATTAATGAATTTAAAATAACAAAACAAACAAAAAATGTCTATTTTAACTTAATCAATATTATTATTTTTGGTATTTATCATCTTCCTTAATAAATATTTTATTTCTAATACGATTTTTTGTTACTTATTTACATTAAATTTATGTAGACAATTTTTCTAATATTTTAAACTTATACTACTTATTTTCTATAAATGATAATAAAGGTCCTTCAAGTCTTCAGTATTTTGAGTTGATAAAGACTCATAATAAATCCAACGTTTCCTCATTGAAGATATTACAGCGTCTGATGATAACAATATGCTATTAAAAATATCCTCGTTTTGTGACGTTCTGGAGCATTTTCTTGAGCTGAATAATTGATCGTGCTTAAAATCTCTGTTTCTTGCTTCTTGAGCCTCTTTTGCTCTCCAAGTATAAGAATATTTCGTTCAATTATAATTTCGCCATGGCACAATACTTTATGTATTGCTGATGTCATTTCTTTCCATGGATATAGAGAAACAAGTAGTTTAGATATTTCTGTTGCATATTCTCCAAATCGAGCAGAGTTAATTGTGTGCTTATTATTAATTGCCATTAATAGTATGTTAGTCCTTTGAAGTAACTCTTTTTTAATACCAGTAATTTTGATGTAGCTTCGAAATTTCCGAAAAACCTTCTTGCTGTGTTTCCATCATTTGTTTAATCCCGTCTCTTCTCTGAATTCATTCTGGATTCTACTTTTCTAAGATATTCTAAGTGTTTTTAAATCCTCGTTTCTGGTATGCTTTGTTAAATTTTCTGGCACACTTCTATACTTTAAATCATATGCAGAAAATGCTACATGAACCGTATTCAGCAGTGAAGTGGAGATATTCCGAAAGACAGAAGTTCTTCATTAATACTCCTTGCTTTACCAATATCCGAAAATTGTAATTTCGTCTCATCAAATAGTGAGCATTTCCAAAAAGAAGATGTTTCCGTAACGGCAGTACTGACCTTTCCATCAATCATTGTTAGAATAAGTTGAAAAGATATGTCGAATGTGTATTGGTTTATGGTTATTGAAATAGGTTGTAAATCATTTATTTCATCTTTAATATATTCAACTAAATCCTTTGTTGTTGTCTTCGACTCCCTTGTGTATTCGAACCAAATAGGTCAGCAGAAATGTTTTGATCCTGGAGTGGTGTTAAACCCTATATCTTCAAGTGAGTTTTTACATTTTGATGAAGATTGCTTTAAGGAATAAAATCGCATTCTTAATGGCACCAAAGATGCTATAAATACGCTTTTATAATCCGCCATTTTCTTACTGCCACTAGCATGCTTGTATTAAGGAAGGCCTGATAGTCGGTCACATCCCCACTTACAGATTAATACAACGTCGCTGTTATTTACTTTTTCCAACTGATCTGCAGAAAAATATTCAACTATCCTGGTAGCTGTATTCTCAAGCAAAGAAGATAGCTGTACACATGCTTCCTTTTCGGTAAACGAAATAGAAGGTAAAATAGTTTGCTTTTTTTCTTGAATATCCTTGCATGATGGTAGAATTGAGTGTCCCTTTTCAAGCAGAGCTTTTCTTAAAATATGATATTTGTTTCGGCTGAGGTCCAGCTCAAGCATCAAAGCACTTGCTTCTTGCTCTTTAAAATTGGATTGTGACGTTGGAGTAGGTACAATTTCGGCAATCTGTTTAAGACGTGTTGGTGATGCAGTTGGCAGTATTTCAGCAATATTAATTGCTTATGGGCCAGTCTTTTCCTCTTAGATCTTGTACTTAAATCATCATATGTCTTGCAGGGTTCTCCAGTTGATATTTTGCACGCCGATATTTCTATATCAGTATCCATCCAATCGGAATGTTAGCTGATTCAAGAACTTCATTTTTACGTCACAAAAATTTAAAAAGCTCTCTATTTGAGATTTACCAATGACGTCGACTTTTGCATGATATGTAGTTTATATGATATGTAGAGGTACCTAATTTTGAACCCCCTTAGCTCCGCCCCCTGGGGGATTGTTGTGCCCCCCTTCCAAAGATAATATTGTACACTCCTCTGCTACGCCTGTACCAAATTTCATGAAAATCAAACCTGCCGATCAGAAGTTACAGATTTATTTCCAAAAAATTTCGATTCTGCCCCACTGTGCATTATTATGAATAAGACCGTTAAACTTGTGACAATAGAAATTTTGAAAAGTACCAATATTAATTTTGACTTTTTATGACAAAAATCATTCGCGAACAGAAAATAAAGAGATTTACATTAAAAAGACTGATCTCTTAAATAAAGCTGAATTAGGAGAATATTTTTCAGCATTAGGTAAAAAAATAATTTTTTTTCATACAAACGGGTGAAGAACTGATAAGGTGAATCCTTTCTGAATAATTAAAAATACACTATTATTTACAAATATTGATCATATGTGTTGTACCTGTAGGAAATTTACTACGTTTTATTCCAGTTTTATATAAATAAAAATTTTATTTTTGAAAAAATATTTGACAAATTTTAAAACTATTCATTGCCTATTTTATTATTGTTTCAGTTTTGTAAAATGAGTATATTTTACACAAGAAGCTCTAACATTCCCACGTGATTCAATTTGATTCACTTTTAACAAAGCGAGTTTAGAAGTTGGGCGACGAAGTATACCGTTTGTTGTTTTTAAGTCTACAATTCGGTTCTGACCATCTTTTGCTGGGTATGCTTTTAAAATAACACCTTTAAGCCATTTGTATCGAGCTAAAAAAGAATCGCAAATCAAAACAGCATCATCTTTTTTGACGGTTCAGCTTTTTCTAACCATTGTGGTAAATATTCTTTAGTCCATCTTTTCCACAATCGATCTTTCAGGTTTGCAGCGATACGTCATTGTTTATAAAGGCATATGTCTTCATTTGTAACACTTTGGATTTGGGTTCCTCGTCTACTGACGATATTGTTAACGTGTAGCTCGAATAGTGAGACGAGTAAATATAAAAATCCATGGACCAATTGTTACATTAAATGGTTCAAATATGTCGACTCCAGTATATGAAAAAGAAAGAACATATGATTGTTGTGGCCGTGCCGATTCACTTCTACAAATAAAGCATTTCTCATATCTGATTTGGTATCCAATATTTTTGTCGTATTTCATTTATGGTCAACGAAGTATTTTGGTAGAAACTCTTTTCATGGTAATATTTCATAATCAATTCGGAAACGCGATGTTTTTGTGGTAAAATTGTGGTTTTTCTGCTATTAAAAGGAAGAGAATATGCTTCAGTAAGGCGACTTTTTACTCTCAGTGGACCATCTGTACGTATTATTGGAATTAGTGAATATATTGGACAAGATTTAGATACCTTTTAGCTATTTTAAGTCCCTTCACTTCTTTCTAGAAGTGTTCTTCTTGGATATATAAGTTGGTTAGCTTTTTCTAATTCTTGAACAGATAGTTGTTTGGTACCATATTTGCGGGATATAAAACGATTTACCCGGGCTGCTGTACTTTTTAGTTTCAAATAAGATGAGAACCTGTTGTAGTCGAAAATTTGATAGTGAGTTTCAACAATAAGAATTACAAGGTTGTTTGAGGTGGACTTTGTAAATTAAACTTTGGTGGGTATACTGCTATTATTTCAGCGTTTACTATGTTGACTTGAATCGGAACCCATTTCTACTATTCAGGTTTTGTTTTTAATAAAATCTAAAAGATTCTATGGGCTACATAAGTTTTAAATCGCGTTTCTTGGAATAAATCCAATGCAAATCAGTCCGAAAGTGGAAAGAGATATGTTTTAAATCGTACATTTAGAATTATGAAAAAATATCTACTTCACCCTTAAGCACGATTCTGAGATAAAAAACTGCAGTAAAGGCTAGCGTTCACAAATATATGAAGTTGAATGTTTTCACTTTGTTTTAATGTTAAACAGCGATAAATTTTAAAACTTTTAACATGTCAAAACTCATTCCACCAAGCCTCCCAATTTCTATGAAGTTCGTTGGGAATAGAATCACCTCAATTTATATCCGTTTTCCAAGTTTGTTGTACTAAAGTTTTTGAATATAGCAAAAAGTCAGCAATTACACTGACATGGTAATTAAAACAAGCTCTCTAGTTACTCTAGTTCCCTCTAAAACTTCGGTTGATAAACAATAAAATTTGGATTTATAAAACAAAAATATCTTCGACTTTTTTCTAATATATTCCTGGTATTTTGCCGATAGCGATATTTTTTATATCGAAAATAGTTTTTATTATTTCAAAATTTGAACTATAATGCGAAATATGTAAAGATGATTTTTGTGGTTAAGAATATATATCTTTTGATCCATAAAATTATAAGTCCTTAAAATATTTTGACGCACCATAAATTTTATTATTAAGCAAATAAAACGTTTTGATTTCGTATCAATATTATCGTTATTTGTATGTCGCGGTAGTTGTCATGATGAATGCCGCTGTAGCCAGTATAAATGATTTAATTTTTTTTCATATTATCAATTTTAACCATTAGGATGAGTCTTTGTAGATAACTTTCGATGATCTAAAGTCATATCTTATATTAAAATAATACGGGACAAAATTTGGAAAATTGGTAAAAATTTAAAAAATTGCATAAATTTTTTAACGCCCATTTGTCTCGAGGTGCTGTTTACGCGATGTTTCAGACATTTTTAATAAAATCTCTGGTTGTCAATTGCGAAAAACATACATTTTACTACTATTTACGCTAGTTATATGGAGTTTGTGATGATGCTATTCCATGCCTGTTTTCCTGACATCAACGAGATATACCTCAAACTGTATAGAATCACTTCGTATTTAAAATACTGTTCGTTAAATTTAAATTAACTTATGAAATGAATAAAAATATTCTCGAAAGTTTCAACTCAGTTTTAAATGGTTTTATGTGAATGACCTAAAATTTCTCCAAACGTCATTCATTCCATTATATTATATGATTCTATTACATTGGTTGATTTGAATTACCATTTCTCCAAATGAATCTTTGTGAGTGTTGATCTTTAGGACTTATTTTTATTTCGGAAAACATTTCTCTTTTATCAGTAGCAACAGCTATTTGTCCTTCTCTCATTAATACACCCAATAATGACATACCTCGTTCTGGACCCTTAACTAATGCAGTATTTAGTGACATGTCACCAACCTTGGCAAATACATCAGGCTTATGTTGAGATACCAACACAAAATGTTGCAAATATCAGATAGGTGACGATGAATCAATTATTTCTTCTGTTAATTTTCGTGCATACCAGATTTGTATTCATCTCTTTTATATAACTTGCAGCATATTGCGGACCTTAATTAATTTTTTTTTCAACCGTCAGAAGCCTCTTCTTTGCCCTTTCAAAACTTGATGAAAAGTTTTGTGGATAACTTTTCCACAAAAGGCCAATTTCAAATCTGTTACCAAGCCTTTTCATAGTGTTATCCATTATTTCTTTAGCATTAACATTTATTTTCGATAAATTCTTCAACAATGTTATGGATTTTATTGTCTTTAATGTACATTCCAGCAGATATGGATGATATGTTAAAATTTGTTAGTCCATAAGCTATCCAATCAAGTTTAGTTTGCTCTGTAATTAAGTAGACAACTCTACATTGCACAGTGTGCGATCCAAAATGAAAATGAAAATAATTATGCAGTATCGGAACGACTGGTGTAGACGACAGCACACTGTGCGTCATATTTATTTAGGACATTTTTGCATTTTACTAACACACTGCAAGAAATGTTGGAACAACACACAGTGGTTCCAAAACACGTTTTCTTGGAAATATTTCTGTAAATTATGAACCGTTGGAGATATATCAATAAAATTTCATACGTCCAGAGACGTGGTGCTTTCGAGCTGATTTGGAGGAGTACAGATTATTAGCGGTTCAGGCGTAGTGGGTGGTTCTCTAAAGTTGGCCATCTCGGGTATTTCATTATTTTTAAATATGGCCAAAAATTTATTTATGATATGACAGAAAAGGAATTTTATATATAGATGGTCCTTGTAAATCTCTACAAATATACGCTTACATGTGTTTGTTATCTGTTTTTAGCCTAGTTTTTATAGATTTGTTTTTAACTTCACCCTATTTTTTTGAAATATTCACCAGATTTCTTACAAAATTCTAAATAATATTGTTGCAAGAATAACATAAATATATGATTACGATAAAAAATTATATTAATCTGCAGTTGGAACTTTAAAAAATGTTCATATTTTTGGGTTTTTTTCCAAAAATTTTTTTATTCACTTATAAAATTTGTTGTTTGTTCTGGGCTATATCAATTTTTAAATATTTTCAAAATAAATTTTAACGCAAATCCGGAAGAGCTTGGGGTAAAGGTCTCCGCACAACTTTTGAAAAATTATTTTTTTTTTTGTTAAATTCCCAAATCGTAAAGCTGGGATCATCATAAAATTATTTTAAATATATATAAGTTAACACAAATTACATTTAAAAACTCCAAAATAAAATAAAATTATTCACACGGTTCACAAAGCTTATGTTGCAGTTGCTGATATTCGACACCCTACTTGTAACTAAGATTTGCTCACTTTATTTAACGTTCACATGCTGACACAGCGTCTACAAGATACACGAGCGATTCAACAAGAGTGGCGTGTGCAAAACCTGTGCATTTGAGTTAGGGTAGTTTAAGTTAATATTAATAAATAATTTTCACTTGTACTTTTATCTTTGACAAATAAAGAAGTTGTGTGTTCTAAAAACACACAAAAAAAAAAAATATTTTTTTATAAAAATAAAAACTCAAGGAGTTAATTTATACACTGGTTTTTTTTGAGGTATATTCGTTTCTCTAAACCAAAAACAATGTTGTGTTGTTACAATAACTCGCGATATAACGGTACTTTTTATGTATGAAATATTTGTGTCTTGCTTTTGTTGCCTTCTTTAATTTAGCAATCATATTGGTGATCCATAATCCCATAAACACAGTCGAGAAAAATTTGTCTAAAAAGTTATTGCAAAAAAAAAATATATATATATATATATATATATATATATAACTTACAAGGAAATAAAACTGTTAAAAATTTTTGATATATATATATATATATATATATATATATATATATATATATATATATATATAAATATATATATATATATATATATATATATATATAAATATATATATATATATATATATATATATATGTTTTGTTTGAAATATTTTTATAGAAAATATATATAGAAAAAGAAAAAACGGGTATTAGTATTTTTTCTTGGGGTTTTTATTTAGCTCGGGGTTTTTTTTTCTTAATTTGTACGTACCGTACGTTCGGGGTTTACAAAGTAAGTATTTACAAAAATTATGTATAACAACAAGATGGGAAAATGTCAAATAAAAAAACATAGAAAACAGCCACTGAACAATAATTAGTAGCTGTTCACACTGTGCGCGTAAACATCCCGCCCCCCTTGCAGTACTGCAACAAGAAAGGCTAAAGATTGCGCGGGTAAAATAAAAATAGAAACATGTACCATATTTTTTACAATAATAAAAATAAAATTCAATTCTTTTAGATATCACGTCAATTACTATGGTGGCCGGATTCTGTAATTGGGGGTACTCATGTTGTGGGTAGAGTTGCTGCTATGGTTGTGGGTACTGCTGCTGCTGATGATGAAGCTGCTGTTGTGGCTTATAGAACCGCCGTTGATGCTGGTGGGGCCAACATCGGTGTTGTTTTTGGTGATGCGCCTCTTTTTATTTCTCCGGCGTGTGGTGTTGAAAAAAAAAGATAAAAAAAAGAAAGAAAAAAAAGGGAGAATTAGTTTGTATCTTTGGGTAAGAAAACAAGCTTCACTATTGGGCGGGTGAAAATGTAGAGTCCTGTCCGACGTGGGTCTTAACTATTCGACCTAAACGCCACTCATTGGGGGGTAAATTATCCTGACGAACAACAACTAAATCTCCTACTTGGAAGTCCCTTTCTGGATATTTCCATTTTACACGACGATGGAGTTCTTTGAGGTATTCCTCTTTCCATCGCTGAGCAAACTGATGATGAAGCACCTTGAGTTTTTGCCACCTGTTGGCTACACTCAAAGAAAGATCAGAATGATCGGGTTCAGGGGGTGTAAGAAGAGGTGCTCCAATAAGGAAATGGCCTGGGGTTAAAGGAACTAAATCATTGGGATCTTCACTTATAGCAGTCAGGGGTCTTGAATTCAGGCATGCTTCTATTCGAGTCAACATTGTCGTAAATTCCTCAAAGGTAAATTTCTGAACTCAAGAAATTTTTCGTAAATGAATTTTAACACTCTTTACGCCAGCTTCCCATAAGCCGCCCATATGAGGTGCTACAGGGGGTATAAAATGCCATTCAATGGGTTGAAAACTATTTCGTACTAAGACTTTCCTTCTTAAATCGGGTAAAAAATGTTTGCGGTCTGTTTCTAGGATATTAGCCGCACCTACAAAGGCAGTACCATTATTCGAGTACAAATGTGAAGGACAGCCTCGTCGGGAGAAAAATCGGGAGAATGCAGCAAGAAATGTTTCCGTCGATATATCACCGGTCGCCTCTAAATGAATTGCCTTTGTTGCAAAACAAACAAACACAAGGACATAGCCCTTGGTAATTCGACAAGCCCTACCAATGTAAGACTTAATATCGAATGGACCAGCGAAATCTAAACCGGTGTGGGTAAACGGTCTCGAAAAAGACGCTCGTTCAGGGGGTAATGCAGCCATTATCTGCTGACAGGATTTTTTCCTGTAAATTGTACATTCCTTACAATTATGAATCACAGTACGAATTAAGTTCTTTAATTTCGGGACCCAAAACTCACTTCTAATTAATCGGAGCATTAGAGAATGTCCGCCATGGGCTGAACATTTGTGGACATGTTCCACATATAAACGGGTAAAACGTGCCGAATAAGGCAAAATCCTTGGGTATCGCTCATCATATGTCAAGCCAGATGATCTGACTAATCGACCATTTGAGTCGATAAAGGGGTTTAGTGTGAGCAAATTACTTTTTGTCGGTAAAGGGGTACCTTTTGAAAGAATATTATATTCCGAAATAAAATTCTGCTGACATACGAGCACTAATCGATCACGAGTAAATTTCATTTCTTTTTGGGTTAAATCTAAGGTGTTGTACAGACATTTTCAAGTTTTCAAATATATTAAACACCTGAACCAATACGAAATAATACGCATTGCTCGGGGTAAATCTGAAAAGCGCTCAAGTATGTCATAAGAGGGTTTTGTCTGAACCAAAAATTATTGAACTTCTAAATGTTGATGATCGGTAACAGAATACTGGGGCCAATATTCTTGAGGTTTCGTTAGCCACGAAGGACCATGCCACCACAAGGAATTTTCAATTAAGTCACGAGCTAGAGCTCCGCGACTTGCGAGATCGGCGGGGTTATCTTTGGAGTCAACATGAAACTAGTTTTCGTTACCAACCTTCTTCAAAATTAACGCAACTCTATTTTTGACGAAAGTGGGCCAATGGCATGGGAGTTTCTTGAGCCAAGATAAAACTATGGTAGAATCAGTCCACAGAAAAATCTTTCTCTTGTCTAGATTTAATTGACTACTCAAGGATTCTACCATTTTTGCCATCAAAGCCGCTCCACAAAGTTCTAAACGGGGTAATGTTTCACACTTTATGGGAGCTACTTTCGTTTTGGACGCGAGTAAGTGCGCCGAGATATTATCTGTTGATGCATTTCGTAGATAAAGCACTGTACCATAAGCTTTTTCTGATGCATCACAAAATGCGTGAAGTTCAATATCGGAATCGGGGTGAAAATTAATCTTGGAATATTAATTTTCTCGATATTGGGGTAATCGTTTAAAAAAGTTTGCCACTGAATTAGGGTTAAGGGTTTTAAATTATCATCCCAATCAGTCTTGTCTTTCCAAATTTGCTGCATGATAATTTTTGCTACAATTATCTTTGGGGATAGCCAACCTGCTGGATCGAAAAGCTTAGCAATTTCTGACAAGACAGCACGTTTTGTAATTGTATTTCTACAAGGCTGCGAAACTAGTCTAAAATAAAAGCAATCATTATTTGCATTCCATCGCAAGCCTAAAGTTTTCGTATTGCTAGCATCTGAAATTTTTAAGAAGTCTCCATCAAGCAGATTCTCACGGGGTAAATCTTCTAAGAGACGAATATGATTAGCTGTCCATTTTCTCAAAATGAAACCAGCCGAATTTAGAACATGAGTAAGTTCAACCCGTCTCCTAAAACCCTCTTCTAGCTCATGAGAGCCAGTAAGTACATCATCGACATAAATTTGGGTTTTCAAAATTTCAGATGCCGCAGGACTTCGGGGTTCACAATCGTTTGCCAATTGTATGAGAGTTCGAATCGCTAAATAAGGTGCACAGTTCACTCCGAACGTGACCGTATTTAACTCATAGTCCTTTACGTCAACTTCGGGGTTTTCCCGGTACAATATTCGTTGGAATTGGGTATGATTGGGATGAATCAATATTTGGCGATACATCTTTTCTATGTCCGCGTTAAAGACATATTTGAAAAGTCGCCATTTTAAAATTAGTATCGTAAGGTCTGCCTGCAAAACAGGCCCGGGGTATAAAATATTATTCAAGCTCACGCCATTAGAAGAGGGGTTTGAAGCATTAAATACTACTCTCAGTTTAGTAGTGATGCTATCGGGTTTAAATACGGCGTGATGGGGTAAATAATATGTGGTCGCATTTACACTCGGGAGTTCAACAGCTCTAATATGTCCCAATTCAAAATACTCATTAATCACACTATCATAGTGTGCTTTTAATTCAGGGTTCTTTAAGAGACGGGTTTCATTTCGTTTGAATTGAGACAGAGCGCTATATCGAGAATCTCCTAAAGTTAACTCATTAAGAAATTCTGGACGAAAGGGGAGTGAAACTACATAGCGACCATCGGGGTTTCGATATGTGGTGGACCGATAAAGTTCTTCGCAATATTCGTCGTCTTCTGAAAAACGGGTTCTTCTAGTTCCCAAAACCGAGAAAGTTGATTATTTAAATCAATTTGGGAGCAAAAGTTTGCAACAGAGTGTAGGGGTTCAGATTGAAGAACTTCACCAGTTATTATCCAACCGAAAACTGTTCTCTGGGCGATCAGGTTGCCATTTGGATGTATTTTAACATCCTTAGTTAAAATTTTTGGATAAACATTTCCTCCGAAAAGAATATCCATATGGGTACACATAACATCGGTCATTGTAATATCGGGGAAATTTGAGGTTACAATATCAGTAAGAGAACACGAGGGTAACCGACCAGTAATTTTATCAACAACATATGCGCAAATTTTCAGTTTAAAATTGGGGTCGATCGGAGATCCGACAGTTACAACACACATGGTTGAA
This sequence comes from Protocalliphora azurea, assembly GCA_932274085.1. Taxonomy (NCBI): domain Eukaryota; kingdom Metazoa; phylum Arthropoda; class Insecta; order Diptera; family Calliphoridae; genus Protocalliphora; species Protocalliphora azurea. The sequence goes on from OW026519.1 coordinate 79,539,817, forward strand.
GCTTTTCCAGCATAACAATCCATCATGCCAGTAACGTTAGTCGTTGGCACAGAAAATGTAGGAATTGCAAGTTTCCTTTGTAACCTCCTTGAAATAAAGGTACCTTGCGAGCCGGGGTCAACTATACATACCTTGCGAGCCTAAGAGGACTGTAGAATGGGGGTTTTGTAGAAGTTGAAGGGTTATAATTAAGAGGGGTTTGTATTTGATTGTTTGCTGGGTTTATACTCTGAGTGGTCTGCTAGGTAATAGCAGAACCAGTAGCTAAAGGTAGTTGGGATGAAACTACACTGGGAATGTGTCCCTGTAGCCTTACATCTCTATGTAACAAGGAGTGATGTCTCTGTTTACAAAGGGAACAAACATGAATACTTTTACAGTTCTTATATTCATGAGAGGTCGCAAGGCAATTTGTGCAACATTTAAGTTTTTTAACGGTCGACATTCTCTCATCAACACTTTGACTCAAAAAGGAAGGACAAAGTCTTAGGGGGTGTGATCCTTGACACATAAAACAACGACAAGTTGTTGGGATGGAAACAGTTTTTGTAGCGAAACTTTGGACTTTCGTTGAATCATTTGAAGATTTTTTCGAGACATTAAAATTGGGATTTTTACGGGGGTTTGCAGTACTCAAATTTTTGTTCGGGTTTTGAACGGATTGCGATTGAGACTGCCTTATGTCTGAAATCGATTCAAGAGTCTTGAAATGAGCAGTCAGAAATGCGTCCATATCTTCCCATTTAGGAGTTTTCGTACAAAGTTTCTTTGATTGTTCCCAAAGACTTAGAGTGTTTTCAGGTAACTTTGTAGCACAAATATATACTAACATTACGTGATAAAAAACTTCTGGGGTTACTTCAAGCAATGAAAGATTCGTAATACAATCATTAATAGTCCGCTGTAGATTTTTTATACTTGGACCATTTTCTTGAGATAGGGGTTTAATACTTAAAAGAGTACGAAGCTGTTCATTAATTATGGCCCCTTTGTTCTCAAACGTGTCAACCAACTTTTTCCATGCAATTGCATAGCCATCGTTAGTTAACGGGACGGTTTGTATGACATCATGGGCATCTTTGCCAGTTTTTTGTAACAAATAATACAGTTTTTGAACTGGTGTTAATCGGGGGTTATTGCCATACAACGCAGAGAACATGTCTCGGAAAGAGGGCCAGCTCTTATAGTCACCATATAAAATAGGGGTATCACAAGGGGGTAAATTCATAATGGGTATTGATGTTTCCATTAACTTTTCAGCCTGAGCGGCCGATCTTAAGCGGTCCATATGGCCCGTAATTAATGATATACCACGGGTATATGTACTATAAGAGCCCATATATCGGGACTTAACCTCGACAATTTGCGGGCTATTCTTTTGTTCAGCCTCAATCAACAAAATGTCGTATGTTGACCTAACAGCTTCCCATAAACGGTTAAGTTCCTTTTCATGACTAACTAACGAACCTATTCTGTGTTCAGAAGCGGGTATAATGGCAACATAAGCCTCAAAATCTGCTAAACGATCTGTATTACGAATCAAAGCTGATAGATCCATTTTTGATCTTAATTTGTATTGAGTAATTTTGAAAAAAGCAAATAAAAATGTGTTAAAGCCAAAAATCGAACTAGTCGTTCAAAAAAAGAGTAAATTAGTTTTTTTTTTTATAAAAAGTATTATTTCAAAATTAATTGAAAAAAGCTTGAAAATTGTCACGTTAAAACTGAGAATTTATATAAAAGGGGTAAAAAAATAATAAAAACAAAAAATAAATTTTGCAAAAAACGGCGAAAAATTCGAAAAAGATCAATAAATGTTCAACAAAGTTGTATAAAATTAAAAAAAAAAAAAAAAATTGAGTAAATGTTTCAAAAAATAAAGGGTAAATATCAAAAAAGGGTGGATATAAAAAAGTTGAGTTTAATTTAAAAAAAATAAGGGTAAAATAATAATAGCGAAAGCGATTTTATACTTTGTTCACTAATTCAGAACAAATATTCAAATTCTAAGGGGTTTAATTACAATTTTCGTAAAAATTTTGGGTAAAAAATATTTTAAAACAAATAAATTAATTATAAAATCACTTTCGCAGTTACAAATGGTATAAAAATAATAAATACACTAGCACAGATAATAAATAAACACGGTTACTCACTTTCGGGTAAACGAATAAATTAATTTTTGTCAAAAAATATATAAATTATTCTTCAAATTTACTTTATCCCGGGTAAAAACAATATTAAATTAATAAAGTGCACACATTTTTTAACAAATGAGTTAAAATTATGTAAAAAACTGATTAAAAATGCACTTTATCAAATAAAATTTAATAGTAACCGGTTTATTCGTTTATCAAAATTATACTGCACTATTGTTATGGTAATGTGTAAAAAGAGAAACACAAGAAGAAACAACCAACAAGAGGGAGTAATAAACTGTGTTTTTGTTTTTATTAAAATACAAAACACTCTCAGTCACTAGAAACGACACACACGATATTTTTATTTGTTTATTATTATCAAAAAACACTATAAGCACAAGAAATATAATTTATTAATTATTCGCGTGTCTGTATGTTTTTGTTTACAAAAAACTAACGAGTAAAATTTTGTTTTATTTATTCTCGTTTGTGCTATGTTCTTTAAACTAGCACAGTTGAGTTAAATTGTAATAAACAAAAGCTTTTGTTAACAGAGGAGTTAACAGAGAATAAATAAAATTGGGATCCAAAAAAGAAAACAACAATAATAAAATAAAAGATCACTTTTTAATAAAATAAAATTAAAGCAAAAAAATTAAAAATTAGGGATTAAGACCTTTATTTTATCACTGTTAAAAAAAGAAAAGCACACGCGAATAAAAAAAAAAAAATCACTTTGGGGTAAAATATAAAAAATAACAAAGGGGTTTTTGCCACTTTTTCTCAATTGTGTTTTGCCGACGGCAATTTGTGTTTCTAGCACTGATCTTGTTTGTTGGTTTTTATCTCTTTTTTTTTCACTTGTATTTTTTCACTTTTAAATTCAAACAACTTACCTTTTTAATTGTTTGAGGGAGGGTTTAAAAAATAAAAAAAACAAAGCAGGATTTATCCAAAAAAAGGAGTGCGGGTTTCCAACAGGAGGGTTCTGAAAATAAAATATTTTCTTAAAAATATTTCAAGTTCACGGGGGGCTTCCTAAATATCCGGTTCGAAGGACCAAAAAAATGTTTTGCTTGAAATATTTTTATAGAAAATATATATAGAAAAATAAAAAACGGGTATTAGTATTTTTTCTTGGGGTTTTCATTTAGCTCGGGTTTTTTTTTTCTTAATTTGTACGTTCGGGGTTTACAAAAGTAAGTATTTACAAAAATTATGTATAACAACAAGATGGGAAAATGTCAAATAAAAAAACATAGAAAACAGCCACTGAACAATAATTAGTAGCTGTTCACACTGTGCGCGTAAACAATATATATATATATATATATATATATATATATAGATATCAAAAATTTTTAACAGTTTTATTTCCTTGTTTGACTTAAGGTAAGTTTCTGATGACAACATCTCTGTTTACTGGAAATATTTTTGTTTCAACTGGGAAATTTCATCAGCTTAAAGGATGCCCAAAGGAACTTCAAATTTAATTTTTTCGCGATCAAGGCTGTTCTAATAGAGAAATTGGACGAAAAATTAACCATTCGGAAGGAGTTATTCAAGGCTTTCTTAAGAAAAGGTAGAAATGCGGAGTACGGAAACAAACAAAATGTAATCAAAAATTAACAAAAAGGCAAATTAATAGAATAAAAGAAGAAGCCACCAAATAAAAATAAACTTCCTGTCACTTCCAAACATGTAGCACACATTTTGCGACCAGATAATAACATAAAATGGAAGAAAACAAAAAGTAAGCCAATGTTAAAACAGCATCATAAGGAAAATCGTTTAAAATTTGCGCACAAATATATAAAATGGACAGATCAGTGGAATAAAGTAATCTTTTGTGATGAAAAAAATTCAATTTGGACTGTTCCGATGCATATTCTTGCTATTGGCAAGATTTGAGGTCGAACGAAGTTCTTATGTCGAAACGCAATTTCGGTGGAGGCAATGTTATGGTTTGGCCAGCCTTTTCTGCTGCAGGAAAATCAAAAATATGTTTTGTTCCACCTATTCCAACAGGATAACGCTGCAATCCATGTACCGAACTAATCTAAATCTTGGTTTAATAAAAATAATATTTAAATCCATTGGAGAATGGAATCTGTGGGGGTACATTGCCCGTAAAGTTTACGCAAGAAACATACGGAATGAAACCATAATTACAATAACGGTGTTAAAACTAAAAATAAGCAAGTCTGGGAAGAAATTGACAGTGATTTTCTTCAAAAATTAGTCGAATCAATGCAGACCAAATTTTGAAGTTATATGAAACAAAGATTCATCAACACATTGTTAATAATGCTAAATTGGTTCATTAGTTTAAGTGCGTATATAGAAAAATGCCACAAAAATGGCATTAAACTACTAAAATTGCAATGAAAAAAAATTTAATGCACATTTTAAGTTTTTTGTTATTAAAAGTGGATAATAAATAATAAAAAAAATTAATTTGTTGCACCTTAATTATTTTTTAGCCCTATTTTTGGTAAGCTGATTAAAAAAATGTATGTGCTTTTATAGGAATATGCACCAGTGTATATCTCCATATGTAAGGTAAATACCCAAAAAGTATTTTCTGACGGACGCCCCTCAGTGGGAGCAATTGCAAAATAAACGATAATAATTCTGGATTTTTGAAACCACTGAATCGATTTAGATGAAATTAGGAACATCGACAGAGGAGGAATTTGGATTTCAGAATATTGTTGTTTGGAATGTGTAGCTGGAGCACGGACGGTGCTACAGTGGGCAAAACTTCAAAACCTCGAGAGTGAAAAACATATCGGAGCTTGTAACTTTTACAAATATGAAACGATTTTAAATATTTTTACATTTCTAAATTCTTCTAAGCAAGACAAAGAAAAAACATGCTTACCCTACTAAAATATCTCTTATGGTTTAAATGATATTTGTTTTAAAAAAATAAATTTCTCTATTTTGTCCTTGGCTATAACTTTTAAAATAAAAATTCGACATTTTTTTTTTTTTGAAATATGTTGAAATTCTCTATAATTTTTTTTTTTGAAATATGTTGAAATTCTCTATAGTTTTTTTATTAGGCTAAAGAAAAATTCTTCAATTATCATAATTTTGAAACGGGTCTAAAAATTGCATTTTTTTTTTTGGCCAAAAAAATGTTAAAGAAATTCAGTATTTTCTGACATTTTCTTAATGTCTTCACCTTAAGTGTAATTTTAGAACATTTTGAACGTGCACCTTATATCCAGCGCTGGTCGAAAATTATCAATTTTGGAAGAAATGTTAAAATTTTTGAGATTTTACAAGAAATTGTGACAGCTCACCGGTAAATTTCGTCACATCATGCAATTATTTGAAAAAAACTCATAATTTCAGTAACAAAAATTTGTCTGATCTTTACATTTATCAATTCTTCATTAAATACTTTATAACATGTACAAAGATTGTTTTGATACCTATAAGCATTAAAATTATATATAATATGACTATTACTACGTTTATACACACCTCTTACTCGCAATTAAAAATATTGTGTAATGAAAAATTTGCCGTATAAACGGCAAGTTAATGGTTTATTTGTAAATTAGTAACTCAAGAAAACTAATCGTGATTAGTGAAACTAATTGCAAATAAAGAGTTCGGCGCACAGTGGCTCAGAATCGTTTTTCATTGGCCAAAACCCTGTAACTTTTGAAACTATACAGATATTTTAGAAATTTTTGGGAAATCGGTTCAGCAGTTGTTGAGATATTTAAGGCTAAAGTTGAACTTTTAATTTTTTTTATAGTATTTAGTATGAAAATGTGGATTCCACTAGAATCGTTTATTTTTGGACAAAAAATGGCGATTTTTTTAATGTTTATTTTGTTTTTTATTTAAATAATATTAAGGACAAAATTTTTTATTTTTTATAATGTTTTTTAATATTTATTTTATTTTATACTTAAATAAAAATAAAAAAAGAAATATAATTATTTATTCGGTTGGAAAATAGCATTCAAATATGCCATATTTAGCTCTATATTATTTCTGTCCTCTAGCAGCCATTTTGCTTCTTCATCTAAGTCCCGATGTTCTACTTTCCATTGACTTCGTATACTAGAGATGAACGGATCTGACGTTGCCGATGATATATTAAATAGATCTTCATTTGTATAATTTCTTGATATTTTTCTGGTATTGTGCTCTCTATAAAATCTGTAATCCTTATTCTTTTTTTCCTAGGCTTCCCCTGATAGATCTCCAAGTGGTACTAAATGATGCTTAATGACATCTCCTCCATGATAAAGGATTTTGTGAACTGTTGCAGACATATTTCTCCATGGATATTTGGTTGTATATATTCGTGCAGTTTCCTTCGCACAATCAATAAATATTCTAGCATCAATTTGTTAATTACACACAAGTACATCGATAATTGGTTTAAATCTTGAAATAAGATTTATATCAACACCTGTTATTTCAGATGCACTTTCGGGATCTGAAAGGAACTTACTTGCTGTGTTCCTATCATTCGTATTGCCTGATCCTTGTTTTGGTTGATCTATATTTGAGAAATTTTAAGAAATTCGTCCTGAACATATTTCTTTTTTCAACTTCTTAAATCCTTAATTGGTGTCGTTGTTTCTTATTGATCCTGCAGGTTTAAAATCCAAATCATAACTGATTTTTAGATGTTTTCCATGAATCGTAATCTTGTATGTAGCGGTGATAATTCAAATTCATACGGACTTGGTTTAAGTGGCTTAATGTGGGTTGACATATAATGCAGATGGATGAAGTCTTTATATCGGTCAAAGTCTGTCCTACTTTTCCATCTATCATTGTTAGCACTAATTAGTAGCTTACTTTAATTGTCTGGCCATCAATCTCTAATTCGATTGGCTGTAGCGTTGCAATTTGGGCTTTTTTTAATGGCATCATGACTCTGAAGTTTTTTCACATATATATTGCTTGTATTGTTTTTCCAGAAGAATCATCACATCCCCAGTTGCAAAAGAGAGTTAACTTGCAGTTTCCATATTTCTTCAAACCATTTCCTTTAAATGATAGTAGCAAGCGTTGAGAAGTATGATTAAGTAGATCTTGAAGTTGTACCTCCGACATCGACCTATTTCGATGGTGATATCGCAATAGTGTCCCTTGGTGGCAAACAGTAATGGTATGATGGATAGATATTTGAACCTTTTTCAACCGTACGCAATCTGAGCTGAGTATATTATTGTTTTGTTGACTTCAAATCCAAAAATAATAATAATGCTTCTTCATTTGAAAACTGTTTTTCATCGCTTGGCCTTGGAATAATTTTAAGAATCCGTTTTGTTCTCATTGGACTAACGCTAAAAACTTTTTTAATGATATCGAATTTTGTGAATTGTTTCTGTGATCGAAATTGATATAGCAAAGTTTCTTGAATATTTTCACATCCAATTTCTTCATTGATATCCTTAAATTTCATTGATATCCTTTCAGATCCATCGCTACATATTGGTGGTCTCTCAATATTGTTTTGTACTTTCTAAAGATACCTGGGCAGTAAGTTCGCCCTTTTACCAGTTTTAAAAGATGGTATAAAATCTTTGTTTGCTCCATTCAACTTTTTTGTAGCGATTTGTTAAATTTTTGACGAAATCAGTTATTTTATTTTCCAAGTCCAATTGTATTTCGGTGTTGCATGAATATAAATTTACTTTTCTTTGAACGTAACTTAGAGCATCTTCCCGCTTTTTTTAAATTACTCTTCGGATAATTCTTTATATTTTATATTTCATATTTCATATTTTATAAAGAATTTAAAATTTGATTGTTATTTCTTGGATATATTATAGCAACTGTGTTTATATTCGAATACCACTGTCTTTTATCCTTTTCTTATATTACCTTATACTATGTTCCTAGGTAGTATAAAAAAGTACAGTAAAAAGGTGCTAAAAACTAAAAAGGGTTAAAAATAGGTCAAATACGCTAAAACCATTAGTAATATCACAACTTATAGGGCTTGGTATATTTACGAGGGCGGATCAATAAGTCCGTGATTTTTCGAACTTCCCTCGTAGTTAATGAAATGCAACACTATTCCTACCAAGTACTACCTGTTAATATACTATTGTCAAATTTTGAGGAAGTGTCGTCATTTACTTTGCGTTTAACAGCTGTTCAAAACATACAACCTCGTGTATTTTTCTAAAAATGGAAAAAAGTGAATTTCGAGTTCTCATTAAACATTATTTTTTGTGAAAAAAAAAACCGTCAATCAAACCAAGATAAAGCTCGATAAATACTATGGGGACTCTGCACCATCGATTTCAATGGTAAAAAAGTGGTTTACTGACTTTTATTGTGGTCACACAAGTACAAATGACGCTGAACGTACTGGACGGCCAATTGAGATCAGTACACCCGAAAATGTCGAAAAAATCCACGATATGGTGTTGGCCGACCGAAGAGGAAAAGTGCGTGAGATTGTTGATGCCATAGGCATTTCATATGGCAGTGTGGTTTCGATTTTAAATGATCAGCTGGGTTTAAGAAAGTTGTCTGCATGATGGGTGCCGCGTTTGCTCTCAAATGACCATAAACGTAAACGTGTGACAACTTCAAAGGATTGTTTGGAGTTGTTTAACCGCAATTCGAATGAGTTTTTGCGGCGTTTTGTAACTGCGAATGAAACATGGATCCATTACTGTACTCCGGAGACCAAGCAGCAGTCTAAACAATGGGTTTCTCCGGGTGAATCTGCTCCGAAGAAGGCCAAGGTAAGTATGTCGGCCAAGGTGATGGCAACAGTTTTTTAAGATGAACGCGGGATAATCCTCATCGATTACCTTCAAAAGGGAAAAGCAATAAATGGCGAATATTATGCCAACTTATTAGACCGATTTAATGAGAATTTAAAAATAAACCACGACCCCATATGGCCAAGAAAAAAGTAATTTTTCATCAAGATAATGCACGGCTGCACACGTGTGCTGTCTCAATCGCAAAACTCTATGAATTCGGCTGCGAATTGGTACCTCATCCGCCATATTCTCCGGACTTCTCCGGTCTACCCAGTGACTACTTCCTATTTCCAAACCTAAAGAAATGGCTCGGTGGAAATAGATTCAGCTCCAACGATGAAATTATTGACCAAACAAATGCCTATTTTAAGGACCTCGAAAAATCCTTTTTTTTTACGCAAAGTAAATGACGACACTTGCTCAAAATTTGACAGTAGTCTATTAACAGGTGGTACTTGATGGGAATAGTGTTGCATTTCATATAACTACAACGAAAGTTCGAAAAGTCACGGACTTATTGATCCGCCCTCATATATTTGAGTCATAGAAACAGATAAAATAAAAATATGAAAACGTTTGGAAGTAATTTCATTCAAATGGAGTATATATAAGTATATATGGGGTTAAAGAGGACACTTTCGCCTCTCTTATGGTAGCATAATGGAACCTCCATTCCACTAAAATTCTAAAATATAATACCTGAGAAAACATTTAATAACACAGCAGGTATAAAAGGTACAGTGACACATCATACCATTTCTTAAGGACTATTATTCTATCAACATAAAAAAATGCGCCCAATTATCGATAATAGTATGCAAGTAATTATAAATTACTTGTGATAAAATTTACAAAAATCAAAATTTTTTATAAGATAATATGAAAAAACATTACGGTTTAACAATTTGCAACGTTTTGCTTATTTCAAATTTATTTACCAGAAACGTTGCAAACACAAAATAGTATTTTAAAGGAAATTGTGTTATCTTTAAATTATGTATAACAAATTTTACTATTTTAAACTTTAAAAAAGACAAGCATATTTTAGAAGTTCTTATAGATATCAAAATAATATCTTTAAAAATATCTAACTATCTAATCTAATTCGAAATCAAAAATCAAAATTTTTTACAGGATCAAAAATTTTTCTTCCAAAATTGATAATTTTCGACCACCAACCACGTTAAAAATTTTCTAAAATTACACTTACACGTTTTCTTAAGGTGCAGACTTTCAGAAAATGTCACAAAATATTGAATTTCTTTAACAGCACTTTTTAAAACTTATTAAAATATTTAAAGTTACTTTTTCGGCAAAATAAAGTGCAATTTTTGAGACCCGTTTCAAAATTTTGACTTTAAAATTTTTTTCTAATCGATTTAAGATAATTAAAGAATGTTTCCTTTAGTCTAATTAAAAAGATTATTGATCTCGGCTTTGACATTTTAGAATTTTGCAAACAAATTAAACAAACTTTTCAAAATTGTTAAAGTTTGGTTAGGGCTTGGGGGGGAAACCGTTGGCAGGGCGAATCAGATTTTGCTTTACATGCATTTACGTTAAGATTTCTTTTCAAACCGGAACAAAAAAGATATATATTTTGATAGTTAATGAATGTTACCATCTTTTTGGAAAATAACCCCTAAAAATATGACAAGATAAAAAAACTGGGAAAAAAGGAGAGTTAAATTTACTTCGACCTAAATATCTCTTAAATTAAAAGCATATCTCTTAAATTGTAAGCATACTATTTAAAGAGATTTATAAGGAATACTTATATGTAAAATTTTTTAACTCGTCATAAATGAATTTTTGGCGAATTTAAAAAATTACATACCCAACGCTTTTGAAAATAATTCTGCAACTTGTGAACCGTTGGAAATATCGGAGATGAATGTTTTAATTTTTTCATCGGATTCCTTACAAAATTCAATATATATATATATATATATATATATATATATATAAATATATATATATATATATATATATATATATATAAATATATATATATATATATATATATTTATATATATATATAGCAATATATATATAGCAATATTTTTTCACTTACATAATTTGTCGTTGTTCTGGCCTATATAATTTGTTTAATAATTTCAAAGGAAAACTTAATGCAGATGCGTGTAAAGTAAACTCTAAGGCACTCGTGACAACGGTCTCACCACAAGACCTATCCAAACTTTGTCAATTTTACACAATTTTTTTTTAAATTTCTCTGTAAAATTTCAAACAAAAATTATGTTAATCAAATACCTTCATTAGACTGCGTCAAAATTTATAATCAAATAAGACATACACAGAAAGTCGGTTTAAAAATGTTAGTTATTTCAAATTGTCCAGACCATTCATGTGTTTTAGACCACTTGTGTAAGGAGTGTATAATTTTTATGTTTAATTTTTTTGAGTAATGTTTGAATAAAATGCTATTTCTAATTAAATTTTAACCAGAATTACTGAGAAATACGTTTTTGTTTCTGCAGGATAATTCAAACCCTTTTTCATGCTTGGTTAAAAATGATTGATTTTTTTTAAGGTTGTTTCAAAACTCCAATTTCAAACTTTTAAAAATTTTGTTAAACAAATTTCAAAAATATTCAAATAAAAATAAATAGTTAGATCAATACCTTGTATAAGCAAGCCGCATTTGCGATTTGAGTTCTGCGGATTTCAGCAAAAAGGAATTTTTCAAGTTTTTTTTTTATAAAGTAATTTTTTTTAACTGATATTAATACTAAATAATTATTATATTATAAGATAAAAAAAAAAACGTCTCAATAACTACATTCTGAGGTTTTTAAGGAAATTGGACAAGAATAACATTTAAAACACGAAGGTCAAAAGTCGAAATTTGGTATATTTGAAAGTTTTAACGAAGATATAACTAAAACTTACTTACTTTTACCTGGATTTCGAAAAAGTTTTACGGAAATATAAATTAAAGACCTTTGTTGATATTAACAGTAGATAGGTAATGGTGGACCACGACATCAAAGGATGCCGCCGCCGCTTTTCCAATTGGAATGTGTGTGTATCGATGACCTAGTAAGTATACTTGTAATGGGCATTTCCAATTGGAATGTGTGTGTTGTGAGAGTGAGAGAGAATAGTTATTTGGTGTGAGAGAGTATTGTCATGTGGATTTGTGTGTGTTAAGGTTTTGAGGATTGATTTTGTGTGTGATGGAAGAAAACCAGTTTTAGTGTATAGATAGAAAAAGGACACCTGTTGTGTTTTTTAAAGATCAAGGTGGTTGAAATGTGTGTTTTCCTCATTCGTGATTGGTGGTTGATTTTATGTTGGCTATGGCGGAGATAATTTTTTATATTTTTGTTGGTGTGTTGGTGTTAATTTTTCTATGATTTTTTACTATCTATAGATCTTTCTGGATGGGATTTTGTAACCTAAAATATTTGTATTTGTTGTGAGAGAGTATTGTCATGTGGATTTGTGTGTGTTAAGGGTTTGAGGATTGATTTTGTTTGTGATGGAAGAAAACCAGTTTTAGTGTATAGATAGAAAATGGACACCTGTTGTGTTTTTTAAAGATCAAGGTGTTTGAGATGCTATGATAGAAATATTTTAATATTTTTGTTGGTGTTTTGGTATTAATTATTCTACGAATGTTTACTAGCTATAGATTTCTCTTTTCTGAATGGGATTTTGTAACGTAAAATATTTTGTTGGAGGAATATTTGTTGAATCGTATTCCAATTGAATTTTCTACTTGTATGTGAAGGTATAATAAGCAGCAGTGAATTTAATTGACTTTGATATTTTTAGGAAATATTTATGAAATCGTTTGTGAAATGTGTATGCGGTGGATTAGTATCTATGAGTTTCATTGGTTTTAGTTGTTATTTTTCAAAAATTTATATAAGTAATTGGGATTTTTGAAATATGTTTGTAAGAGAAATGAATAGCATTTGCAGAAAGAGTTTTGTAACTTAAAAAAAAAGACAATGATTTTTAGTTTTATTTATTTATTTTGTTGATAAAAAAATTTGTAATATGTTTCTATTAGATGTATTACATTATCTTTTTTTAATTCAAATTTAATACAATCACACAAAATGTTTGATCTACAATCGCAAATGTTGCATATCGTAGGGCAGTTGATAAAATGTTTTCCATGAACAGAGGTAATTAACTCCATATTTTCATATTCGTCTAGCATTCCTTTAAAATAGCTTATCATGTATAAATGTTCATCAAATATGCTCCCTTGAAAATCATATAAAAATTTCTCTATTATATTTCTGTAAGTCATTTTCTTTAAAAAGATGTTTTTCCTCTTTATTCTTTCTTGTCTTCTCATTTTCAACTGCTTTCATTCGACTTGTATGCTACTATTTAAACAATATCCGTTTAGATCCTAAAACATGAATGATCATGATTTTTGATTTTATAAAATGAGCAAGTTTATGAGTGGAATAATTAATTCAAATGCCAAAAAACCATTCTTCTTTTTATTATTATTCTTTGTATTATTTGAAACATGTACATACATACATAAGTATTGATCATATAAAATATGTTGACATGACATTTCAAGACAGCAAACCAAAAACCTAAAGGTGAAAACAGTAAATACTATTTTTTACAAGATTTATGAAAATTAAAAAAGGGTTTCATAATTAAAAATTTTATCTTGTATACCATAAAAAGCAAACCACGAGACATTTATGACTTCCTTTGTTAAAAAAGTCTATGTCAACCTGTAGAATTAAAAAATGAGGTTTGATCAACTTTAGTTTATTTTCTAACACTTTCCTTAATGTCATACTGTTAACATTGAAGAAATGTATTTTCGTATTTTAGTCATTTGTAGTATTATTTAAGCGCTCTATGTAAACATTTTCTAACTTACCTAGGAATATTACTATTTTCCCCCAATTAGTATATTATACCATTCCGTAGTGTTAATATATGTCCAAAAATTAAAAAAAAAAATTAAACGCGAAGTTTTATTTCATTAAACCAAAGCGAAAAAAAAGTGAATTATACGAAAAATAATTGAAATTTTTATTAAAAAATAATACTAATAATAATAAACAATAAATAATAATGGCTCCAGTATCCTGCTCAATTTGTGGAATAAAATCCAGCAACGCCAATATGCTCAAGGCTCATCGCTCCCTTCATTGTGACATATGCAAAAAGTTGTTCATGTCCCATTTAAAACTGAAGGAACACATGAATGTCGAATACGGAACCTCAATAGAAAATTCCATTACCGATCAGCATGAAGCATGTCCAATTTGCGATAAAAGTATTAAAAAAACAATTTTGAAGGCCCACATAAACCTACATTGTCCCATTTGTGCCAAAGTTTTCATGAGTACAAGAAAACTTATTGAGCATAAAGATACCCACAACAACCCCACTCCTTCAACATCATCAACAAATAGACATTGCAAAGAATGTAATGAAATGATTCCAATTTCCTCTTACAGCTCTCACATAAGATCAAATCAACATAAAGAAAATTGTGAGGCAATGATCATTAACGAAAAGTTAACTGTGAGAAATAGTGCTTTCAATGGACGTATTGAAGCATATTCGTTCTTAAACAGCAAGGAGGAACTTCTGATGCCAGAGGAATTTTTCAATTCCGCAAAGGATGTTGTTATTGATCAAATGAGGGAATGTATTGCAAAACATACTCTCTTTAAAAGTAATATGGAATTATTATGTGACTACATGAAGACAATTAATAATGACATAATAATAGCACCAATGGCTCATATCTCAAAAATGACTTTGGTAACTATGGCCGATGACATCACAGAAATATTTACAAAGCATGCAGATGAAATTGTCACAAAAATGGGGGAATTCCAGGAGAGAGATAGTGGATGGACACTAATAAAAATAAATTCTCTGGAAATCAACATAAACAAAGTGAGTCTAATAAGATGATCCCAATTCATCCCACTACCAAAGAAAATAAGTAAAAAAGGATCATGCATTAATGTAGAAAACAGAGACGTTTACTGCTTCAAATGGACTTTAGTTGCAGCTTTATATGAGGGATTGAATATGAGGCAAAGGAAAAATTGCAATGCCTACAACATTAATATTGAGAGCCCCATAATATCTATTGGTGAGCACATACTAAATTTTGAGGGATTAGAATTCCCACTATCTTTAAAAAATATTAAAAAATTTGAGAAAAAAAAAATTCGGTGAGCGTCAATGTTTTCGGCTTCGATGGCACATCCATTGTTGGACCATATTATATAACAATAGAAGAAAAATCTACACATGTGAACATGCTCTTGCTGCACTCTGATGAGAAATATCATTATGTTCTCATAACTGATCTCTCAAAGTAAGTTTTTTTATTATTATTATTTTTTTTTTATGGTTCTAATTTAATAATTATTTTTTTTTTTCTTTTAGACTAATTCGGTCTAGTATAACATCGCATAGCAACAAAATTTTAATTTGTAATATGTGCTTATATTACACTCACAATGAGCATTCTCTCAATGAACACAAAAAGAAAGATTGTGGAGAAAAAGTTGTGGAAATGCCCAAGCCTGAGAATGCTGAAATAAAATTCACAAACCACCAAAAACAAATCGATGTCCCATTCGTCATTTATGCTGATTTCGAGTCCATTTTGGAGAAAAGAAATGATATAGTGAGTAGAAATATAGTAAATATACAAAAGCACATTCCATGTGCTTTTAGTTATAATATTAAGTGTAGTTTTAAGAAAGAAAATAATAAGATGAGGTATTATTTAGGAGAAAATGCCTCTAAAAATTTTGTTGAACAAATAGTTAAAGATTCAACTGACATTTATATTAATCATTTGTCAAAAGTAAAGCTGATGATAATGACACCAGAAGAAATTGACGTTTTCAATAAGTCAATAATGTGTCACATTTGTCAAAAACTTTTAAATAATGATAAAGTAAGAGACCACTGTCATCTCACTGGTAACTTCCGCGGAGCTGCTCATAATGAGTGTAATTTAAAGTGTAAGACTCCAAAATTTATACCAGTAATTTTTCATAACTTTTCTGCATATGATATGCACCTGTTTTGTAAAGATCTTTCCACAATAAAAAATGCTAGTATAAAAGTTATTCCACAAAATAAAGAAAGATACATTTCCCTATCTGTATTTGTTAAAATAGATAGTCATAGAAGCTTTGAGATAAGATTTTTAGATTCTGTTAGGTTTATGGCTTCCAGTTTAGACACTTTAGCTAAAAATCTCGATATAAAAGATTTTAAGAGTGTTCGAGAACAATTCAATAACGAGGATAAATTTAATCTCATTAGAAGAAAGGGGGTATTTCCATATTCATATATGGATTCTTTTGCTAAATTCAATGAAAGCCAATTGCCTAGCAGAGAACATTTCTTTAATATATTAAATAATGAAGAATGTAGTGAGGTTGAATATGAGCATTCGCAAAGAGTATGGAGAGAATTCAATTGTAAGACTCTTCTTGACTACACCGAGCTTTATCTGAAATCAGATGTACTTCTTCTAACAGATATTTTTGAAAATTTTAGAAAGATTTGTAAAAGTATTTATAATTTAGATCCTTGCAATTATTATACTGCACCTGGTTTATCATGGGATGCAATGCTCAAAACAACAAAAATCTCACTAGAATTATTTACAGATAGGGAAATGTATCTTTTTATACAAAATGGAATAAAAGGTGGTTTAGTTCAATGTTCGAAAAGGTATTCCAAATCAAACCATAAATATATGGACAATTTTGATGAGCAGAAACCATCAGAATATTTAATGTATTTAGACGCGAATAATTTGTATGGCTGGGCAATGTCCGAATACCTTCCTTATGGAGATTTTCAATGGGTACATTTTGAGAACTTTGATAAGTTTCATGTTTCAAATATATCAGATTCATCAGAATATGGATACATTTTAGAAGTAGATTTAGAATATCCTGACTCACTCCACGATTTACACAATGATCTTCCATTTTGTCCACAAAATAAAACTCCAAATAATTCCAAGTGTAAAAAATTAATTGCAGATTTATATAATAAGTATGCGATGCACTATAGAGTTTTAAAGCAATGCATTGCAAATGGTCTAGTTTTAAAAAAGATTCATAGAATTTTACAATTTAGACAATCTGCATGGTTAAAAACATATATAGATTTGAATACTATCCATAGAACAAATGCTAAAAATAATTTTGAGAAAGATTTTTTCAAATTATTAAACAATGCTGTTTACGGGAAGACAATGGAGTGTGTAGACAAAAGAAAAGATATTCGTATTGCTACAGAGTGGGAAAATACAAACAAAAATCATTTAGGCCTTCGATCATTAATATCCAAACCAAATTTTCTAAGTTTATCAAAATTTAATGATACAATGTACGCTGTTGAGTTGAAGAAAATGAATCCCTATTATAATAAGCCCATTTACATTGGGTTTACAGTGTTAGAGCTATCAAAATGGAAGATGTATGATTTCCATTACAGCTACATGAAACCCAAATTTAGGGAAAACCTCTCCCTCAACTATATGGACACAGATTCATTTATTTATTCTATTATAACTGAGGATTTTTATGTTGACATTCGCGGTGACATTGATTCAAATTTTGATACTTCAGAGTATTCTCCTAATAATGAATTTAATTTACCACAGGTGAATAAAAAAGTATTGGGAATGATGAAGGATGAAAATAAGGGGGGCATCATGACAGAATTTGTAGGTTTGCGCTCTAAAATGTACTCACTTTCGACTATTAATGCGGCAGAGATTAAAAAATCCAAAGGTGTTAAAAAATCTGTTATAAAAAGACTTACATTAAACGATTATAAATATTGTTTATTTGAACAAAAAACTGTTACAGGTGAAATGGTATTGTTTAGATCAAAAGCTCATCAGTTGTACACACAAAAATTACATAAGGTAGTACTCACCCATACAGATGATAAAAGAAATATTATGGTAGATCGAGTACAAACTCGTGCTTGGGGTCATTACAGAGATAGAATTAATTCTGATATGGAAATTGAATAGCTAAAAAAAAAAAAAAAAAATGATATTGGTAGTTGTATGTGAGATGACAGTGGTCGATATAAATGAAAGAAAAACAATTTGTAAATATTGATATAAAATTTTGTTTATTTTATTTCATAAATTTTTTAAATTTAAGAAATTTTGTAATATATCTAATTAAACATAAGATAAAGTACCTAGCATATATATATCAATTTATTTTTAAGTATTAGAAAAAAAAAAAAACAATGTGATATATGTAATAAGAAAATTATCAATAAAATAAAAAAATAAAAAAAAAAATAAAAATATTTTATTATTTCAAGAAGGATTTTATTTTTATTATTTCAAACAGGATTTTCTTTTTCAAGTAAAATAGCATTTCTTAATGCACAAACTCCATGGTTATGATAACTACAACAAATGGTTTCGGGGTATTTCATCTCCAATTGTCGAAAATTAATGCATCCGTAATCTTCAATGTTAAATACTTCTTGCTCTAGTATTTTTTCCAACCAGATTTTCTTTTCGGCACCTTTAACATATATATCAGAATATTTTGCATTCGATCTTAAAAATTTACGAACACTTTTAAATGATATGAATCCATCATTCCAATTAAGATGATGGAAATGCTTCATTAACCAGTTAGCTTGCTTTTGTTTCTGTAGTGAGAGAGACTTAAAAGGGAATGGCGGTTTTATAATGAAATTAATGTACTCCGTAGAATTGAAAACCATTGCAATTTCTTTTGCAATAAAGTTGTTAGAATTGAATTTGAATCCTTGCAAGTCAATGAAAATTGTGTTTGTCATTATTTATATTTTATATGAATTTTCGAATTTCTCCTCGAAGTGGTGTGTATTCAATTATTCTATCATGAATAAGAATACAATAAGCTGATGTGTTTGCTGGAATATTTGTAGCAGTTTCAAATTCAATTTTTATATCAATTGGTCCGCTATTGACACTTTCGTTTTGATGACTAACATCAACTACTATTATGGGAGCATTATTTTTAAACTCTTGTGCATTGAGAAGAGGTTGAGGATCTTTCATATAATAGTTTTGTTGAAATCTTACATACATATCATATAGAATAGCATAACGTTCATTTTTGAATTTAATATTAAGGTCGTCATATGGATAAGATTCTGAGTTTAAATGCACTTTCAAATTAGTTAGATCACAATGAACAAATTTCTTTTCATTTTGAAAAGCTATCAAAACGAAGCGAGGGCGCTCTCGATTTGCAGCTAGTTTAACATTCCATACATGATTACTTCCTGTATTTAGTTGTGGATTAATATGACAATCCCAACTTCGAAATGCTATTGGTATAGAAGCACCACTGTTTATTATTTTTATCATATTCAATTTACTAAAATCAGATAGTTGGACATGAGGAATTCTCCAAGATATATTGGAAATTGTCATTTTCGCCTTTTCAGTAGAAACAGTTGAATAAACAAGATTTTCATCATTCTTATTACGCAACAGTATCAGCTCATGTTTTCCATTTAATATGATTTTATTATAGTCCTCAGCAAATCCCAAAAATATTTTAAGTGGCACATAAAAGTTAAAATAACCATTCACGAGATCTATGTCATCAATTTTGTGCCAACCGGCATTTTGCATTACACTACTATCAGTTGGTGATAAAGAAATAAAATTTTTTATAGTACTTGAGATTCCTAAGTGTCTTGTATGATCAATTTCAATACCATTTAGTTCATAACGAATTTCATCAAATAGGTATGCAACAAAATTATTTTTTAATTTGAAGTTGGATGTAGAAGGAACTAATTTTGTGTTATTGGCATCTTTCACGAATCCTTCAACATAAATGAAACTTTCAGCGGGTAATACATACAAATCCTGGTTTTGTATTGAAATTCGAGTTTCATCGTTGTTGTTGTAGGATTGTAGATATGGAGTGTATGTGTGGTAATCTTTTTTAATTATATTCTCATCTGATACAGGTTTTTCCAGAACATCTATTATTGAACTCATGGTCTCTTCAATTTAAAATTCAATGATTTTAGAAATTCTTTATTTGCTGGTGTTAATTTTAAATGTTGAAACGTTTTACTCTTGTTTACTTTAGTTTTCTCCGATGTGTTGGAATTATGTGATATTTTATTTTTAGATATATTATTGCTATAAATTATCATTATTTGGACGGTTTCAAATGTATTCGAATTGTAATTTCCTCTCCTCGGAAATTGATTAAATCTCCGTGCTGATCAACTACTCTTAGAGTGAGAGAACTTATCTCTCGACAGTTGATTGGCAAATAAATGAGATTCCTGGGAATCTCATCAATTTTATACCCTGGAGGGACATTAATTGCAAACTCGTGCAAAGTGTGTGACTGAGAATTATTCATGTAAGTGTTGATTGCAATATTACCTTCAACACGCAAGATATTTACTTTAAAAATATTTACTGGAAGGTCGGAGTAGTGATCTTCATTAGGAGATAGGGTCTTTTTATTAAATCCTAATAATTTTCCAATTGTATTCTCCCTATTAAAGTGTATATGATCTTTTGAGCTATATATTTTTACTTGCATTGTATTATTATTTGCTTCTATAATAATTTTATTTTTTGAACTATACCGTTTATACTGTTCTTTTATATAATCAACTATATCATTTAATTCATAAGACCCAATTGGAATTTCAATTATATAATCCCCAATATGAAATATATTATTATATACATCTACATTAGGTATGCTATTGTATGTATGAAAATCTGTTAGAGCACATTCATATTCTCCATTTAGTTCGATAGGGGGAAAATAATTTGCTAACAACTCTGATGAGTTAGAACTTAATGTTAGTGTTATTGACATTTTGGTTGTTGGATTATAAATAAAATAATTTTGGCTTGTGTTGTGTATTAAAAATGTTTTATTTATTATTTTTTAGTATATAGACAAAATTATTCTAGTATCTTAAAATCTATAATATTTCACTTTTGTTAATCCAAGAATTATGTTGATTAGGAAATCCTAGCTATTTTACAAATGCCTTCTCTCCTTTGGTTTTTAAGATTTTTTCAACCAGGTATGTATTAGGAAATTTAGTTTTGGAAAGTTCTTCATCATAGAA
Organism: Protocalliphora azurea; assembly: GCA_932274085.1. Lineage (NCBI taxonomy): Eukaryota > Metazoa > Arthropoda > Insecta > Diptera > Calliphoridae > Protocalliphora > Protocalliphora azurea. The sequence goes on from OW026519.1 coordinate 79,560,878, forward strand.
TCCACCTTTAATTGGATTGCCGAGATAGTCCTCCAATGTGTATGTTGTAGGATAGGTATTTTTTACGGTTTTGATTTTAAAAATCTCTGTTGTCCAATTAGGAGTATATCCTTTCTCAAATATGTGTTTATATTTACTTATACGTACATAATCTCCAACATTAAATTTAGATACTTTATATATTTTCAAATGACTATAAACTGTATTTAATAATTTTTTCTCATTTGAGGAGTTAACATTAATTGGAGCCATTTTTATTGTACGATGAACTTTTCTATTATATAAATCAATAAGATCTTTGTAAATATTCAGCCAGCGATATGAACCATTCAAGCTAAATTCTTTCCACATCATCCCTTTTAAAGTTCGATTGAAACGTTCTATTATAGATGCTTTCATTCTACTACAAGTTGAGTAATGATTGATGCTATATTTCTGCATGAGGTTTTCAAAATATTTGTTAAAAAATTCTTTGCCATCGTCAGTTTGTAAATTTTTGGGAACTCTACCCAATTTTAAAATACTATCCATTGCTTTTGCAACTTCAAGTGCAGTTTTATTTTTAAGTGCTACAGCCCAAGCAAACTTGGAAAATGTGTCAATGATATTTAATAAATATCTGTAATTTTTATTAGATTTTGAATAATTTCCCATCTCAACCAAATCTGCTTGCCAAAGGTCATCTATTCCTTTCATTACAACTCTTCTACGATTGAAATTTTTTCTGGCTTGCTTATGTAGTTCATTTACTAAGTCTCTTTTTGTAGTCATTATTAATAATTTTTATGATCACTTCCGCTGGATGTTAACAGTTGAAGCACCTTTATCTATTGTTACTACATTGAAATGTTCAAATTTATAAATTTTTTCACGTATCATTCTTATTTCTTCTTCAAATATTATTTTCATATTTATTAATATTTCACGAATTTCTTTAATATTCTCTTCTAAAAGATCTATTATCTCCTTCTTTGATTTCTCAATGTAAGATTGCAAAAACATTTTATTGACAACATCATTCGCTTCCAAAGCATTTGAAACATTTCTGATTCTCTTGTTCTGGACGTCAATGTGGTTATCTCCATCCATAAAGAAGCCCAACAATTTAGGTGCATTTTTTATTGAAATTATACCACTTGTATCGTTAAGATAGTGACCAAATTTATCAACAGACATCGTTTTGATTGATATTATTCTATAATATTAGCTTCATGTAATTCTTCAATGATTGATACAATCTCGTTATTATGGTTGGTATGACCAGCAGCTTGTGATGCGATCAGTAGTCTAAGTCGATCTACCAACTCATTTGGATCATCCCAATATATATAGTTGGGTTTATTAAAGTTTAAATTCATCACTCCACTACCAATATAATTATTTTTTTCACTATTTGAAGATGATGTTGCTAATATTGCGGAATTTGTTTGAGATTTTTCCTTGAACAGTTTTCCAATAATATTTCTATATTTATATGCTCTGGTTCCCTTTACTTGACCATCAGATTTATAATCTCTTTTGTACGCATTTGTGTTAATGAGAATGTTTTTATAAATTTGTAATTCTGATTTATCATAGTTCTTTGGTATTTTATGGAACATCAGTGAAAATAGACCTGGTGTTAGGGCCCATATTTGATTTCCAATAAGAATCTTATCTTCATAGAATTTAATGTTACTATTTCCAAACCGCCATTCATTATTAGAATCTTTATGTGGACCATAAAGGGTATCTAATTCATTTTTAATTTCCAAAAGTGATAAGTTAGGATAACTTTCATTACTATTAAAATTCTCTAGAGTATCTGACTGAGAGTAAAAATCATCATCTTCATCATCGTGAAATGATTTGTTTTTGTTAAATAATGCTTCTTCTACAAACTTCTTAGGAGTGCTGGCTTCTAAATTCTTCGGTGGGTTGTTCGTAAAAGTATTGATTTCGTTTTCTAATTTAGGTTCATATTTTCCAATTTGTTTGTTATTTTTTGTTCTATTAATAAAATCTTTCAAAGGTTCTGTTATAGGTTTAAATGTCTCCTTCAGTTGCTCACGTGTATCTGATTCACCAATTTTTATACTACGTATTTTTTTCTTTAAAACATTTCTTGCCTTCACCAAATCTTTTAAAATTTTCTCATTCATTTTAGTTAGATTTAGTTTTCTAACAACAACAACAGGATCTATTATCAGGTCTGATATCAGCTATCAGGTCGGATATCAGCTATCAGGTCTGATATCAGTTATCAGGTCTGATATCAGTTATCAGGTCTGGTTTCAGGTATTAGATCGATTATTAGTTATCAGGTCTGGTATCAGGTAATTTTTGTAATGGATAAAGTGTATACTGATCTAATACGTTTAATATCTGATAGTATACTGATAATGAAATATAATATGATAATAATTTATATTGTTATGAAATAATCAAATAGCTTTCTGTACCGTCCTTTGTTTAAGTCATCATCTTTACTTATAACCAGAAATCCATACTTCTCTTTCCAACATTCTCGACAAATTTCATGAAAATTTTCATAACTCATATCACTGCAAACATGAACTCCATATATATGTCTCAAATTCATTTCATCTTGCTTAAATACAATAATCATATTAGCATTATCTCTTACTAAATGTTTTGGGATTCTTGTATAAGTTTGACTTAAATAGAAAGAATCAACATTACTATGTCTACCCATACAAAAATATGCGCGTATATTGTTTTGTTTTTCACATGCAACATCATCGAAAATCATAATTGAATTGTTTTTGGTTTCTTCAGGAGATATAACAGATTCATTATCAGAAAAAGTATAATAGCCCATTCCTTTAATCGATGATAACAGACTCTTCAAGTATTCATATTTTGGTTGATGTAAGGATTTTGAGTATAAATAGACGTTTTCAAATTTTAGTCCATTAGGACTTTCTAACAATCCAATCATAACGTTAGTCTTTAAACAATTTGATGGACCTACAATAAGCGCTCGAATAGAATTCGGTAATAAAGAACTGTGCCTCATTTTCGTATTTGTATTCGTTGAAGAATCAATATTGCGAATTAAGATATTTTTATGTTGTTTTATTAAACGCATTTTTATAACTGAAAATAATAATTTAATATTGCTTTTTATTATATGTAGTAAAATAAGATGGTAATACAATACAATAGAAAAGTTATTCATCAAAGAGATGTCAATGGAAGAGGTTTGCTAAATAAAATAATTAACTCCCTGCCAATTGAACTACATCTTCCTGGTTATCAGTTTTGCGGTCCTGGAACAAAATTACAAAAACGTTTAGAACGAGGAGATAAAGGAATAAACCCTTTGGACGCTGCATGTAAATATCACGATATTGCTTATTCTAAAAGTAAAGATTTATATAATAGACATCAAGCCGATAAAATTCTTGAAAATAAAGCTTGGCAACGAGTAATTTCAAAAGATAGTGACCTTTCAGAAAAGAAAACTCGGTATGGGGTTGCAGAAGAAAAAGAAGAAAAATGTAAATTCTAAATCTAATGGAAGAAAACTCTTCAACACAACAATAAAAATGGCAACAAAAGTTTTAAATAAAGAAAAACCTCAAGATATTAACTCGGCAATTAAGATCGCGCGTAAGATCGTCAACAATTCGTTTAAAGGAAAAAAGTCTCAAATTGTAGTACCACGAGTAATAAATGTTCCAAAAATTGGTGGAGTTTTACCTTTGATACCAATTTTAACAGCTTTAAGTGCTATTGGAACCTTATCCAGTGGAGGAGCTGCCATTGCAAAGGCAGTAAATGCAGCAAAAAGTGCTAAACAGCAACTCGATGAGGTAAATAGACATAACAAAACAATGGAAGCTATAGCAATGGGAAAAGGTCTTTTTCTTAAACCGTATAAAAGAGGATATGGATTAATTTTTGAAGAAAAGTCAAAAAACATGTAGAAATGCTACCTAACAGACCGCTCACTGATGTTGACTTGATAAAGTTTTCACAAAATATTCCAAATTTTAGAGGAGTTTTTAGATTCATTAGATTCATTACCAAAACGTTCAAGAAAAAAGGAAAGTGGAATAGTAAATTTGGATTCTTCTATGGGAAGTGGAACTCATTGGGTAGCATATTATAAAAACAATAAACAAGTTGAATACTTCGACAGTTTTGGAAATTTACAACCACCAATAGAATTAATTAAGTATCTTGGAAAAAATATTAAATATAATTATACTCAACATCAAAATTATAATTCATTTAATTGTGGACATTTATGTATTAAATTTTTACACCAAATAGCTGAAAATAAAAATAAATAAAAGGACTTTTTTTTTTCTTTTTCTAAATCAAGATCAAATTCATATTTTTTTATTTATTACTCTATTGTTTACATTACTACTATTACTATAAATGTTTATCCTACACATTTTCAATTAATGTCCAGACGGGATATTGACCGTTGGGTATAAAATCTCCCATTTCATTGAAGGTGTTTAAAATCAGATTCTTTTCCCCTTCTCTGCACAGTCGATATATACCAGTTGAAAATTCGCTTATATCTTCATCGCTCAAATTGTTATATCTGTTGGGTAGAAATATTATGTTTTCCTGCAGCTCAATGAGGATTGTCGACCCGAATTTCGTGTTCACCCTCTTCGCCTTGAATATTGGATACTTTGTCCCTTTTTTCAAATCTTTCACATGGATTGTTGACTTCTGATTCAAAGCGTTAAATTTATTGATTAGAATTGTAGCGCTATCCATTTTTTACTTCTCTCGTTAAGTGTTTTTAATAAATTGAAATTAATAATATTTTATTATGATTATTAGACCCCTAACAAAATTACTATTAAAAGTATTTTGTATTAAGTAAAATTATTCTAAAAAGTTGACATTATAAAAAGAAATGAAAGAAAAAATATATGCTATATTTCTATTCTCCTTACTCCACTTTAAATATCAAATAGAATTGAATATTAATTAGGCTCTATTACTTGAGAATGAAGTGATAAAGGATAGATAGATATACCCTTCACCCTATCTTCAATCGCATTATCAAATCGATGTGATCATGAAGCCGTTTATAAACAAAGAAAAAGAAAACAAAAAAGACAGGTAAAATATTTAATGCAGGATATTTAAAATTGAGTGAAAGAGAAAGTAATGTTAATTATAATAAATAAATTATGGAAAACATTTATTACAAACTTCGGATATATCCAAATAATAAGCAAACATTTCAAAATAAATATCACTCTAATAATTTATCCAGACGGGAAAGTAACCAAACAAAAAAAAAATTAAAAATAAAAGAAGAAAAAATGCCTAGCATCAAGGAGGTTATTTTAAGTTTTTTATCCATCTACAAAGATGTTATTTTGGTGGATCATTTAGTGATGATTAATATGTTTATGGCGATGCTAAATGATAATGAAGAAATGGGGATAGGATATGGTGACAGAGAAGAGGAATTAAATAGAGGCCATTTTGTATGCTGTCCTTGGTTCTATGACGATTGCGAGGAAGGACCGGATACTTGCTATTGCACTATTTTTAATTTAAGAAAATATAATATAATTCAATTAATGGACAATTATTATGTAGTCTTTAGTGAAAATAAAAATTAAAATAAAATAGAAAATATGTGTTTTTATTTTTAAAGTAATGATAGAGTATAAAATTTCTCGTCTAATTTGAATTGGTACGGGTGTGATATTTACAAAACCATGTAGAAAAATTAATAAATAAATAAACATTTTCTTTTCCTAAATAATATTTTTTTATTTTTTTTATTTTATTTTCTTATTTCAATTAAAATGGTACACATATTCCAATACATACAAAAGAACAAAAGGAGAAGGTGGTATTTCAATAGTATACTCTGGGTTGTAATTATTGTTTCTAATCTTGTTATTGTATGATAATGGTATGTTCTCAAGAGACATTGTTCTCACATCATTCTCCCGTATTTCGTTACCTCCACTAGGACCGCAAACATCATAAATTGGTGGAGGTAGGATTCGATCTAATATCTCCCAATCTATGGGTACGTTGTTGGTAGAACATCGTCTCAATAAAGAACAATTCGGTGACCATCGTAGATGTTCCATCACAGGATGATCATTATGATTCCAACACCAAATTTCAACTTCACAGAAGTAACATTTCGTTCTATCACATTCACCAGTATAAAACATCCCCGTCATAGCCAATTTCTTCTCATCTAACCAATGTAATGGCCAGCATGTAAACGTCTTTAGACGTTCATCTTCTCTATGAAAAATATCATTCATTGTATAACGTGGCTTAAATGATACTTGCATATTTTCAAAACAAAATTACTAAAAATTAAACGAAAACTCCAACAGAGATTCTAACACAACAAAAGAGTACAATGTATTTATTTAGGAATAAAAATAAGTACAGTATTTATACACTTCAATAATCACTTCAATATATACAATTTTCCTCTAAGTTACAAAACTCTTTCTGCAAATGCTATTCATTTCTCTTACAAACATATTTCAAAAATCCCAATTACTTATATAAATTTTTGAAAAATAACAACTAAAACCAATGAAACTCATAGATACTAATCCACCGCATACACATTTCACAATCGATTTCATAAATATTTCCTAAAAATATCAAAGTCAATGAAATTCACTGCTGCTTATTATACCTTCACATACAAGTAGAAAATTCAATTGGAATACGATTCAACAAATATTCATCCAACAAAATATTTTACGTTACAAAATCCCATTCAGAAAAGAGAAATCTATAGCTAGTAAACATTCGTAGAATAATTAATACCAAAACACCAACAAAAATATTAAAATATTTCTATCATAGCATCTCAAACACCTTGATCTTTAAAAAACACAACAGGTGTCCATTTTCTATCTATACACTAAAACTGGTTTTCTTCCATCACACACAAAATCAATCCTCAAACCCTTAACACACACAAATCCACATGACAATACTCTCTCACACCAAATAACTATTCTCTCTCACTCTCACAACACACACATTCCAATTGGAAATGCCCATTACAAGTATACTTACTAGGTCATCGATACACACACATTCCAATTGGAAAAGCGGCGGCGGCATCCTTTGATGTCGTGGTCCACCATTACCTATCTACTATTAACAGTAAAAAGGGCAAATTTAACCCTCAACTGAACTTGGGGTCAGCACTTATTTTAAAATAAGTGCTATTTTTGAATAATTGTAAAGTAAATTTTATTAATTAATATCATGGATAAACAAAATGATAATTACCTCATTCTGATAAGTAAAGTCACGCTAAGACATCAAAATTCTTCACACAAATCTTTGCATCCAAATCTAGATAAAAACATTTTCGTGATGTTTTCCTTAAAAAATTTAAATATTTCAAATTTTTACTTTGACTTTTTTATTTTAAAGTTGGTCCTTATGCAATTTTCTTAAAAACTTCATTGCTTATTTTCTGAGATATAGTTTATATTAATGTGTAATAATAAATACCGTCCACCAAATGCGGAAAACCAGCTTCCAATTCTGAAAGCAAGAGCAACAAGTAGCTTCTGAGCTTCAAACCAAACGGCTCTGGCCCGTGCCGACACAAGACCAGTGAAACCCCCTGCTTCGGGGACTGCTTGCTCGAAACCAACTAGGGCGGCGGCAATCATAGTGCCAAAGAAGTTGCGAACAAGTCTTCGGGTTCCCTAGCGTTAAATCCCCCACCTGTGAAGGAAATGCGAAACAGTATCCGGTTTCTGGAACTGAGTCTCCTGCCCGAAAGGGTAACTTGTCCCAAAGGTATATCGCACCCACCAGAAAGGCCTTTTTAAGATGGAGCGCCGCCAAACGATTTCTGGATCGGTTGGGTAAAACGCCTGCCGAGTCCTTTACTCCTGAGGAACTTCTTTCTCTTAGCTGGTCTAAATCACTGCTGGCCGAATTGCAGCCCTTCACATCCTTCAAGACAGGCCTAAACAGCAACGTTCAGAGAGGGAAGCCCTACAACCCGATGAACAAATCGTATAGTGAAATTGCCAAAGGCCATCTTATACGAGCTGTTTTGGGCAGTCTATAGGATGGTGCTAGACTAGACGGGTTTTGCATTGAAGAGATCCCACGTCAGCCTAGACCCATTTCCCGTGTACCGTACGAACCATCCAAACCAGAGGAGTTTCTGGAACTCGTTCGGTTTGGAAATCCTGAGATCCCTACAGGTGACTGGAAGGTGACCAGAGTTTCCGAATCCGACGGAGCATCCAGAAAGATTGTGATCGTCATAAACAAGGAGTCACTGCCACCCCTTCGCGAGAAAAATGTGAAAATTTACTATGGCTCTGAGTCAATCTTCCTCCAGACCGGTTCATATCGATGATAAACTCCGGAAGTAATATCCTGTGAAGAGACTGCTAGTTCTCTTGCTCAGGAGGACACTTATTCAAACTCCGAATTTATGGGTGAATTTTTTGAGCGAGTAGACGAAGTAGTTGTAGTTTGCGGACTATGTGCGGACAATTTCAAGCTGCTACACGCTGGATCGGGTAAAATACGATCTCGTATAGTAGCAAGAAGTAAACTCACTATCTTCATTCCTCTGATTCCGATGATCGTTGCGACCCACCGCCAACTAAGGTTCGCGAAATAACCAAGGCGGTTAAAAAAAAGCAACACACCGACCGTAATTTGAGTTGATGATAATGCAAATCATGTTTTTTGGATGAGTCTTTATATGATTTTATTCTTTTTAGTAATTTCGATATTCTAAAAATTGGTAGGGAACCAACCTTTGTAGTAGCTAATAGAAGAGAGATTATCTTACTAGTTAGTACTAGGCACTTTAAAATGATTAGGGATTGAAGGATCACTTGTATATCGATATTAACATAGAAGTTTATTTACACAGGGTTAAACCCTTTCAAAACAGGAGGAAGACAAATTGGATAGAACAACATGATGTTCTGTCCCAACTCCTCCCTAATCCCCAGACCATCAACGATCGTGGAGATATTGAGTCCTGTGTCAAGACGCTAACAAACGAATTCGACACAGCAACTTCTCTTGCATGCAGACCCAAGGTATGCAGGGGAAGGAGTAAATCACTTTGGTGGAATCAGAGATAGGCGAAACTTGGAAAGAATGTCGCCGTCTATTTAATGAGGCTAAGAGATTAGAAGACTGGTCTACTTATAAGTCCTCAATTAACAGGTTTAAAAACCAGTTAAGAAATGTGAAACGCAAATCCTGGAGGGCTTTCTGTAGCGACGTATAAGGCCACTTTGAGACTAGTCTTTTTCATAAAATTCTGACATCGTCACATACTGTTCCGAGTTTTATCCATAAACCATGTGGCAGTCTCCTTTTAACGGAGTGTTCTACGATATCTTCAGAGATCATCAATGATGCTCCCATTCTCATTACGGATACCGAGCTGAGATTCGCTCTGAGGAGCTTTGCCCCATTTAAAACTCTGGGCCCTGATGGCATTATACCTGCGAACCTGCAGTATAATGCAGATATAATAGTTCCCTGGCTAAATCGGATGTACTTAGCATGCTTGCCATGTTCTTATATCCATCAACAACCTCATATGGAGACTTCTAACCAATAGGATTATAATATCCAACATGGGTGCGCCTATCATTTACAGGGTAGCAAATAAGGGTACTCCAAAAGGTGGAGTTTTATCTCCACTTCTTTGGAACATCACCGTTAACTCATTACTCAGGGAACTTGATTCACTGAAGTTTAAGACTGTCGCTTACGCGGACAATGTTGCGGTGGCTGTATCTGGGAAATATCTGGATACTATGTCACACCGACTGCAAACTGTTCTATGCCTAATAAGTACATGGAGTACATTTAGTTTCCAAAAAAAAAAAAAAAAAAAAACGGAACTTGACCTCTTCTCTAGGAGATATAAGGTACCACTTTTCGGTGTTGGACTAAAGGTGTCAGATAGTGCGAAATACCTTGGGATTATACTGGACTCCAAACTATCCTGACTCCAGAATACACAGACCAGAGCCTCAAAGGCCGGTATGGTCCTTTATATATGTAGGTAAGCCATCGGTAAATCCTGGGGAATAATTTCCAGGAATACGAAATGGCTCTTCGACATGATGATTAAGCCCATACTTATGTATGAAGCGATAATATGGTGGAAGGCTATGGAGAAACCCACCCACATCATAATCTCTGATAGTATTCTGCGTATTTGTTCTAATGAATTGGTTACCGATGGATCTTATGGCCAAAATGATCGATATTACATCGGCGGCTAGGCTTAGTACTAGAAGTGGAATGATAGTGGATTCGATCATGCGACCGTTCTAGGATTTCTTAATAGCATTCCTTGCAATATTGATTATTGTACTCCCATACACTTTCTTGGCAGAGACTTCTCAGTTTATACTGACGGATCGAAATCTGCTGAAGGGGTTGGAGGGGGGCGTATGTCTATATTCCCGTTTATAGGAAAAAAATCTCCCTCAAATTGCAAGACCACTGCAGGATTCTCAATCAGAGATCTCGGCCATAAAGAGAGCGGTGAACTGGTTAATGTACTATACTATATTCGGAGACTGGTACATGAATGCTGGACATCTCTGAACAAGATGGCGAGACATTCAAACCTAGAGCTTCTTTATATGAAGATATGGACCAACTGGTTAGAGTACCACTTTCGTCCTGGGGATCAATAATTCTGCGAATCTTATCGAGGATTGCACAAGATAGATGAACAAATAAATCCACATGCTCAACCTCGAGGCAAATATGACGAATCACGATCTAATTTTATCATGGGACTACCAAGACATCGGTTACGAATTCTGGTAGTTGTGTTTACATTTTTAAAAAAATACATGGTAAAAGTGCAAAAAATTTCCTAAGAAGACAAAGTTTTTGTTAGTTTTCAAGCAAAATTATAACAATTTTATGAAAGTATTTAGTATAATAAGAAACGTTAGAATATGGAAAGTCAGAATTGGTGAAAATATGTATAAACTCGAAAGCACTTCGTCTCCCGCAAGGTGAAATTTTAGTGAGATATTTTCAACGGTCTACAAGTTACAGAATTATTTCCAAAAAAAGTGCTTTAGAATCACTGTGTGAAGCAACTAACTTTAGAAATCTACTCTCTACTTCAGTGACCCGTTGAAACACATTCAGTATATATTAACATTGATATAACAGCTTCTCTGACTTGACTTTGTAGGCATTTCTGTAAGCACACTAAATTTTGAAATATTCATTGCCTTTTTTATTATTGTTTCATTTTCGTAGAACAAGTATGTTATTAGCAAAAATGCTATTTTAATGTAAAGTCGAAATTTTTTAAGAAACTAAAACTTTAGTGGTAATTAAAAAAAGAAAAAATATCAAAAATAGTTCGAGAAAATATGGGTTTCAGCTCGGAATTCGATGAATTTGAGCGAAGTGAATTTTGGCATATAGCTTCGTCTTGTCGTTTTATACATAGGCTAAGTTTGGTTAGAATGGCAGCTGTAAATGTAAACTATGCAGCACACTTGAGTCCTATTGGTCCCGTTGTGTTGCCCTAATTTATCATGTTAATCTGTTTTCACATATCCGAGAATAGGTTCGAATCAAACCAACCCTTATAAGATCTGATCCGTCTAACATCAATTGCGTACATATACGGATCACCAAATTCAGCAGTCCTTATATTCGCAAGTGTAGGACAGTGATAAAGAAAATGTTCTACTGTCTCTTCCTCCTCCCCATTAAAGCAACTTCAACAATAGTCATTAAAAGGGAGTCATTGCCTCCTAGCGTGTGCACCATCGATCCAGTGCACAGTAATAATGGCTACAAGTATTCGTAGCTGACGCCTTGGCAATCCCAGAATGAAACTCGACCGTTTTTGATCGTACTGGGACCGTCTTTGTTGAGCTATTCTCGACAAGTACTGCAATACCATTGATCTGCAAAATAACAGCGGTATACCAACTAGTTGGTCCGTTTCTTCACTTTGAAGAAGGGAACCAGTTCTGGCTAATTCATTCGCAATACTGTTTCCGAGGTACTTGAGTGACACTTTACCTAGATCAACTCTAGGTTTGAATGTCTCGCCATCTCATTTAAAGATATCCGATATTCATGTACCATGCTGGATGTCGAATAAACACCCGAAATACCTTATAGTACATTAGCCAATTTACCGCTATAGGCTAGAATATTAACACCTCTCCCAACCCCTTCAGAAGATTTGTATCCATCAGTGTAAACCTCAATCGATCCATCTTTTATAGGTGAATCGGCTGAGATTGAAATTAGAAGCCTCTGTCCGAATTTCCTAAAATGGGAGTATGGCCATAGCTCCTACCATTCCATGCACCTATAGTCATGGAAAAATGGCGATTTGTTTGGCCATTAGATCTATTGGCATCCAGTTCATCAGAATGAATAATGCCTTTTCGAAGATTCCGCAAAAGGTGGATTTTTCCATCGCTTTCCACCAAATTATCGCTCCACACATAAGTATAGGCTTGATCACCATGTCGAAAAGCCATTTTGTATTCTTAGGATTTAATCCCCGAGATTTTCCTGTGGTCTTCCTCCACATATAAAGGGCAATGTTTGACTTTGAAGCTCTAGCCTGAGTGTTCTGGAGCCAGAACAGTTTGGAGTCCAGTATTATGCCCAGATACTTCGCACTCTCCGACACCTTTAATTCAACTCCATTTAGGCAAGGGAGTGGGAAATATGGTATTTTGTATCTCCTCGAAAAGATAACTAGTTCCATCTTTCCAGGATTCACGCTAAGACCACTACTACACTTCATTTACTGAGTAGGCCTAGCGCATTTTGAAGGCGGTGAGATATAGTATCCAGATATTTTCCAGATACGGCCACCGCTACATCGTCCGCATACGCGACGATTTGAAACTTCAGGGAATCAAGTTCCAAGTGCAGGTCAATCAGCCTTTCCAAAGTCTTCAAGCGGAAGAACGATAGACTAATAGGTCTGAAGTCCTCGGTCTTGTATGGGAGCTCTTACCCGCTTTTGGGGTAAAGACCACTTTACACCTAGTTCATGAGTCAGGGATATAAGAGCATGATAAGCAAGCCGAGTATATGCGAAGTAACCATGGAACTATCCATTAAGACATCCAAGTTCTTATGGCCTCTTGTTGTCTAGCTGCCTCAAAGCTTCTGGATGTAACTTAGGACAGAAGATGAGAAAGCCAGGATTTTGTTTAACTGACTAGTCTCGGATTGGCCTTTCACGCCGCTACAAAAGACCTTCCAAGATTTGGGTTTCGCGTTCCTGATCAGATTTTTAAACCTGTTTGCTGAGGATTTGTAAGCTGACCAGTTTCCCAGTCTATTAGCCTCATTAAAGACACTCTTTGCGAGTGTCGAATATTTCGGAGTTCCACCAATGTGGTTTATTCTTTCCTTTACAGTCTGCATGCTGCAGAAGTCGCTCTATCAAATGCATTTGTTAGCAATTCTACAGAGGACTTAATTTCGGATGGAGTTGGGACAGAATGTCTTATTGTTCGGTCCATTTTGTTTTCCTCCTGTTTTGAATCGGAGTTACCCCTGGTGAAGGGACTTCTATAGTGAAGTCAATGTACAAGTGATCAGAGAATGAGTAATCATTTGAGACCCTCCATTCGGCCATTTTCTTGACATTGGGGAGAGGTTCCATGGTTCACCTTTAGAACTTTCGAGAATACTCCCATTATCTTTTTGCGCACTAAATCCTAATTTACGTGGGAGATATCGCAATAAACGTCGCTCCTGTCGATGACAGCACGTATAAGATGACCTTTGGCCACTTCACTAAACGATTTGTCCATTGGGTTGTAGGGCATCGGACATTTGGTTCCGATGATCTTGCAACTGTGCCTCCTCCTCTGAAACAAGTTCCTTGGGGTTAGGGATTCTGCTGGCTTTTTACCAAGACGATCCAAAAAACGATCGGCAGTACGCCGTCTTAAGAGGGCCCTTCCGGCACAGATCCAGAGCTTGAAGGCAGGGGAGGTGATACTTAGAAACTTGAAAGCTTGTTTCACAGGAGGCACTGGGTTTACTGCTGCTCGAGTTGATTTCGAGCAGACAGCTCCCGAAGCAGGGGTTTTCATCCAATCTTTACCGATGCGGGCCAGAGCTTGAGATGCTTTTTCTGAAGCTCAGAGGCACCTCATTGCTTTTACTTCTAGAATTGGAAGCTGGTTTTATGCATTTGGTGGAATTGCCACCTCCTGCTATTTGTTGTTCCGTAGTGTTCTTTCTTAGTTTCTTGTTTTTTTTTGTTTATTAGATTCTTATTTCCACGATTAAGCTCGTATGGGGTTATACCATCCATGCATTGACGTCGTACATGGACTAGGTTACTCAACATTTACAACCGAACCACGCCCTGTCGTCGGAGGGGAGTTGTTAGTGACTAGTCTTCCTTAACCACTAACTAGCCATTCAGGTTCTCGGCGCAACTTCCAACCACCTTAACCTTACAAGTGGTGGTAGTTTTTGATCGCGGGCTAGACACGGCCTAAGCTCATGTCATTTAACAGTGTGGTATATTAAACATAAGGAATGACAAAGCTCCCCCTATCCGACACCTGGGGACGCGCTCGATGGGAGATCTGTCAACTCCACACGCCCGTTTTATACATGCTGTTAAAAGTCACCGATAATGACCCAAAATTCAGTTTTTTGCTTATATATCGCTTATTACGCATCGTGCGGGTTTCGATGCCATTACAACATTTATGGAGTAAAAAATTTCCAACAACTTTGTTGAAGTACGTTTTCATGTGGCATCAATAGCTTTGGAGTTATAACACATCTTATGTGCGATTTATTTCAGGACGATATAGTAAAATAGTAAGAATAATTATATCATCCACTGTACAAAGATATGTTCTTGTCTTTTGTTACGCAAATTGTCGGGAAATCTCTTCCTGACCAATGTTAGGGTCTCCGTAAGTGTAAATTTTTCAATGAGGTTACAGGGTAAAATTATAATCGTCAACAAAACGAAAGCTCAAAATCTTTAACTTAAAACTCTGAATTATCGCGGAATTTGAGTTTTTACATTTTAATTTTTTTGTTTACATTTATAAAATAATTATCATACGTTTTTTTTAAACATATTGTTACGTTTTTACCTTTTATTTCCTTTCAAATAAACCGGTATTTTGATTGCAAATAAAAGCAGTTTAATAGTTTAAAAGTTGTTTTCTTGGTGCTTTGCAGTTTCTCTGAATATGACCCGATTTACCACAGTTATACCATTTTACTCTGACTTTACTTTGCTTCTCATTAAACGCCTCCAAAACCTTTTTTAATTCGTCGACTATATTTCTCTCATTATGAATAATAACTTCGACATTTCGCACCTTGGATATTTGCGGTTTCAGCAAATGATGGTTTAGGTGTGGCACAAACCGCGTGTTTCATTTCAGAATCTCTAATGCCATTAACAAAGGCCTCTATCTTGATATGGTCCAAAAACGGATTGTTTTCCTTTGGATAAGTAAGCTGCAGCAAACGCTCGATTTCCAACGCAAAATCTTGTAGTGTCTCATTGGGCTTCTGCACTCTACCACGCAATTCCATTCGGTATAATTCCTTTCTATGTTCACTACCGTACTTACGTAGTAGCGCCTCCATTATGTCATCATAACTGTTTCTGTTACATGCCGGCATGCTTTCATGAACTACTGCTGCATGTCCTTTTATCTACTCTATAGCTTTTATTTTTCGCTGTTCCACATATTTCTAATGGCAACTGTATCAAACTGGAACTTGAACACATTAAATGGTGTGGTGCCATCAAAACTAAGGGCCTTTATTCTACTAAAGGATTCTGGAATAATTCGAGCCTGTCCATCTTGGCATTGAAGATTATTAATCTTTATTTCTAGATCATGCAGTTTTTTTATCACCTTTGGCTATTTCATTATCTAAATCGGACAGCTTTTTATCAACGACTTTGGCTTGTATGTCTATGCAGCTCTATGAGTCGGTCACCTTTGCCTCAATGCCATCCACTCTGCTGTTTATAACTTCCGAAATTTACCGAAGTTGCTCGTTTGTCGCTCTAGAAGTTTCTTTGGCTTCTTTAACTTCAGCAAGAGGTTTCTCGTTATGGACCCTAGAAGTTTCTTGAACTTCAGCAAGAAGTTTCTCGTTATTTTCTCCAGAAGTTTCTTGAACTTCAGCAAGAAGTTTCTCGTTATTTACTTTAGAAGTTTAGTGAACTGCAGCAAGAAGTTTCTCGTTATTTACTTCAGAAGTTTCATTGGCTTCTTTAAATTGTTCCATCATAGCACCAAATATTGTGGATAAATCCATGCTACTTGTTGTTGCCCTGGTAGAAACTTCCTTTTCTTCTTTATACTGGGATTCGTAAGCTCCGACGTCAATATCACGCCGCTTGTATTCATCTTTCAGCCTCTTTTTAATTCTGCTTTATTACCAGCAGTAGGTAACTCCAACTTATTCAATTCTCTCTTGAGTTGCTCCATTTTTAGTTCATGACTGCTTATTATTTTGCAATCTCATTTCTGACAACAATTGATACGTTTTTACATTTTGAAAACTGGTTTATTTCCTTTTAAATAAACCGGTACTTTGATTGCGAATAAAAGCAGATTAGTTATTTAAAAGTTGTAACGAATTTTTATTTTATTTCAAATGCACAACAAAAACAGTTTAAATAGTCACTTGTGTTCTAATACACACACATTTAAATTACACACTTTATACTGCACACTTTAATAATGTACAAGAATATGCAGCCAAGGCAGTTAATTTGTCTTTACTTAACGATGCTTCCAATTGACTCACTCAATGGTGTTCTCACGGCCAATTTACATACACTGCATTACCTTCCAGATGTTTCTCGAAAGCTCTATTTCTTTCTACAATGTTCTTAACGGACAATCTAGAATATTAGAATTCTACAGCTTTCGATGTTAAACATTTAGTGTTGCCATACTTTTTTTATTTATTTATAATATTTTATTAGCAACTATTAAATTAAATAAGATAAAACAATTCATAAATTAAATACGTTGTAAATTATTAATTTAATAAATCTTTATATCAAATGTATAATTTACTTAATGGTGTATATTTCGATGTTTTCATCACTCGTGTGCAGAGCTGGGGAATTCAACCTTAATTTTCAAAAGTTTTGCCATATATATATATATATATATATATATATATATATATATATATTTATGTATTTTATTTACTTTAAATTTTTATTTGTTTATTTATTTCATATTTTATATAATGCAGTCCCGTAAAGCTATTCAGCTTGTCTACAGGAAATAATAATAAACATTTTTTTCTTTGTGTTAAATTTCGGCGACAGTTCATTGCAAACTTTTGAGGTACTTTTTTATTTCTTTAAACTTTTTATATGAATTTGTATTATTTAGAATATTAGTTGGTTGGAAAATGTATTACGACCGTATTCATTCGAAAAATGTTCTATTTTGTATCTTTCATGCGATTTTATCTTCGTGTTATGATTGTGGTCGATTGCATGTAAAAATCTGGTGTCTTTGTCAAATTCTTTTATAATCGTTATATTATATATGTTTTTGATATTTAGGTTTTCGGTAAGACTTTCTGTGTTATACATGTTGCTGGAATTTGATGGGCTGTTGGAGTTATCTCTACTGTGGTGTTGATATTTTTTCCAAAGTATTTTTATATTTGACATTTCCCCATGCTGTTATACCATGCCTTATGTACGATTCAGCTAAAGGAAAGTACACTTGACGTAGTACGTTATATGTGGCGCTGTTACTTAAGTAGTATTAGACGTTTTTTTTTAGTTTCTTTTGTAGACTTTCTACATGATTTTTCCATTTGAATTTGCTGTCTATGATTATTCCCAAATATTTGTGACAATTTCTAAAATTGTTGAACATGAATCATTATTGTTAGTGTTATTATTAATGGATTTGTGGAGACATTCTGTGTTGTGGAATTTTATTTCTATATTGTATTCTGTGATATGCGTGGGTTTAATATGCATGACTTTAGTCTTATTAGCATTGATAATAAGGCCATTATCATGACACCATTTTGTAGCAGTATTTAGATATTTCTGCATTTTATTTTGTGTGTTTATTATGTTATTATCGGTAACTATTATGGCGGTATCATCAGCATATGCGAAAATTTTACAATCTTTCAAACATTTCATCATTTCATTTGCGTATATTATGTACAGTAGTGGTCCAAGTTTAGAGCCTTGTGGAACTCCGTAGTCATACGTCTGATTTACACTCAATTTGCTGTTAATACAATAGTTTCTGCATTACAAATAGCTTTTAAACCATTTTAACATATTACCTCCGATACCATTTTTCGAGTATTTCTAATAATTTAGTGTGGGAAAAAGTATCGAATGCTTTGGTAAAGTCGATGAATAGGACATGCATATGTTTACTTAAACTTCCGTTGACATAGTTTGAGAAGTTTCCTAAAAGTTGGTTTATATTTTTTCCTTTTTGGAAAATAAATTGATTTTTGTTACTGATTTTATATTTTTTGAGAAAGTTTGCAACTCTTCTAACTATTACTTCTTCAAGAATTTTGTCTATAACAGAAAGAATAGCAATTGGCCTATAATTATTATAATCTGATGTATTACCACTCTTATATATTGACCTAACTATTGAGGTTTTCAGCATATTTGGCACAGTGTCTTGTTCTAAACTGGAATTCATTAATTTAGTGATAACTTGCATTTGTTTTCGTATTCGTATTCTATCAGCTCCGGCACCTTTTCTAATGTTAAGATTTTTTAGAATATTGAAAATTTCCTCTTCATTAATATACTCAACGTATATTGTATTTGCTATTGAATCATCAGGATTATTTATTGTTTTTATATCACAGCAATGTGGTATTTTTTTAAAATTTGTATTAAAGTTTAACGAAAATTTATTTGTATATCAGATACTTTTTCATTTTTGGAAATTTTTTATTATAAAAGAGTCTATACTTGTTGTTCTTTTGCCAATAATTTCATTTATTATTTTCAAAATTTTTTTTATAGTAATTGTTTTTTTCAAAATAAATTCTTTTAATTAACATATTTCTAATGTTTTATATTCTTTTTCATATCTTTTGTTTTTACGATTTTTTCATTTTTTAAAAAGTTTATTCCTTATATCACAATATTTTATTATTTTCTTTTTTATTTAAATTTTTGTAAATTTCACTGAATTTGTCTTTAAAATTATTAAACATATCATTTATGTTAGAATTTTGTTGCACAAGTACATTCCAATTATTATCTTGTATTTGTTTATTTATTTTATAGTTATGAAAATGTGGCCCCCTGATTTATTACGTTTTCTTCTCCCTGGTTGTTTTCGCTTTCTTCAACACAACAATATAAGGAGTAGTGGTCTGATATTGTTGTTGTTATTACTGCAGCGTATGTTTTTGATGTTCTTTTGTTATTTTTTATAAACAGATGATCAATGCACGTTTTTGTATTTTTCTTTGGATCTTCGCGTGTACTTTCGTTTACCATACATTCTAAATCATTGCTCATTACCATATTGAGATATGTTGTTGTTGTAGTGGTTTATCTTAATATGTCTATATTTACATATCCTACTAGAATAATAGTTACAGTAACCCCTATCAATAAAAGTATATTTTAATTGCAACATATTTTAATAAAATAATAAAACATATTTTAATAAGTCAGCATTTTCTTTTTCTTTAACTTTTGTTTTATCTACTTTTGTAATAAAATCGCATTTCCGTTCTTAAAACGAAAATGCAAATATTGTAAAACACAATTATTGCGCAACTAAAAAATGAAGACATATTTCTTGGAATTGTTTGTGAAAAATATATTTTTATTTATTTAATAAGCTAGAATTAAAAAACAATCAAGTAGTTGTAAACAGAACTTAAATGAGAATAAAATAAATAAAATTATTTCTAATAAAATAAAAATTATTTCTTAAATAAAATTATTTCTAATAAAATAAAAAAAAAATCATTTCTGGCGATGAGGATGGGATGGAATATTAATGTCATCAAAACGTATTAATTAAAGGAACATTTTAAAAAGTGGAAAATAAAAGGAAAGACCAATTCCAATACTTTTTAAAAATTCTTTTTAAAATGAAAAAATAAAAAAAGAAAACACCAATTCAAAAAAAATTAATTTTTTTAATCCTTTTTAAAGTGGAAAAAGAAAAAGTTTTATATAAAAGAAAGACCAATTCTTATACAAATAAAAACATAAAAAGTTTAAAAATATTCCTGATTAAATAAAACAAACCAAGTTAAAGCAAAAAAAAGCTAATCGTACTTATAACTCAAGAAAATATAATAACAACATTTATAAGTGAAATTAATAACAAAAGAAAATCCGTTTAATTACAAATAACTTTTTTCAAAGTGGAACTTTGCGTTTTCAACATACTGAAGAAAAAAACCCGAAACAACTACATAAATGCAAATAAATACAAAACAGTGTAAGAAATTAAAGAAGGGCTATTGCAACTAAATACAGACAAAAAATGTGCCAAGCGAGAAATTTATAAACCAGAAGAAGACACTATCAGAATTGAAAAACAACAGTGAACCGTGCCGAGAATTGAGAACCAAAAGAAGGCGTCATCCCTGAGAGAGAAAGAACCATCGTATAGACGACCAACAGGAAGGAGATCATCAATAACAAGTAATATATTAAGAATTAGATATCCCTTAAATTTTCTTTAATTATAAATATAATTCACACAGAAAAGTTTAAAAATGGCTGAGTTGGTACAAATCAATATAGACCCTATTAAATATCTTTCAAACTTACCAGAATTCACTGGGGATTATAAAGACCTCCATACCTTTATAAATTTAATAGATAGATTTCAGGCCTTTTGCAGGGATACGACCATCTATCCCAACAGATTTTTGCAGATTTAAATCAATTGCCAAGCAATCACATGGGAAGAAATAAAGGAAATATTAATTAACAACTTTGGAGAACGGTTGTTTTCCGATGAACTATTTGACGAATTGAGGTCAACAACCTTTAAAACCAATAGTATAGAATTCTTTAACGAAATAAAAACAAACTTAGACGTCTCAAAAACAATATATATTTAAATCAAAAATCCCAGAGCCTATGAATACTATACCTACGTGCAGGAATCCCAATTCCCTAGAAACGGCCATGAACATTTTGTTCGAAGCGGGGTACGCAGATTTAGATATAAATGAGAAACCTTTTAATAGATACAATAGAAGACCGAATGAACAACAGAGCCACAGACAAATAGATAGGCATAACAACATACAGAGCAACCGACGTCATTATTACAACAACTACAACAGAAGCGACAATAACGAAAACGGGCAAAAACTATAACGGCAAGAACATAAACAATGACCGACGAGACTATAATGAAAACAGACAAAACTATAATAATAGGTATATGAACAATGACAGACGCGACTATAGCGAAAACAGACACAGCTATAATAGTTATAATAATAGGAGCACCAACAATGACAGACCAACTTATGATTATGGACGAAATTACAACAACCACACTCCAAATGGCTTCCCACGAATGCAGAATTTTTCGAATTTTCCGAGATTCCAAAACCAACCAATTCTCCCTCAACCTGAGCCCAACTGCCTCCAGGGAGAATTACCATATGTAGTGGTAAAAACGAAAATAGGACCCATAAAATTCTCAATAGATAGCGGAGCGACCCACTCTGTCATCAAACTTGGTTTATGTCAGCCGAAGTTTTCTATTAAACCGACACAAGTAAAAACACTTAACCATATTATAGAAATTAAAGAAAAAGTAACTATCCTTCTTTTTGAAGAACTAGGGAATACAAACCAAAGAGTAGAATTTTTCGTATGTAAATTTAATAGCCAACATGACGGCATAATTGGAATGAACATTTTAAGACCATTAAAGGAAAATATAAATTAAAAAAAAAAGTTTTAGAAATAAATAACAAGGAATTTCCCTTATATTTCTCTGAAAAAGTGGTACTCTATCATTTCGAAAACGAGGGATTATATGAAGTAAATATTCCCGTTAAGTGCGAAAATGGTTTAGTTTACCAAACAAAACTGAGAACAAATGATAATAAAGTAGAAATTATTGAAGGAATTTACGAAGCCGAAAATTATATTAATGCTTTAGTAAAGAATACCGACGAAAACCCAAAAAATGTAACCATCAAAAGGCAAGACGCTACAAGAGTTACAAAAGAAAGTTTTTTTATCTACTATTTTGATAATGAAGAAACAACTATTTCACAAGATATATTAGACCAGATAAGAATACAATATCTTTCAGATACAGAGAAAAATAAACTCATACCCCTTATAAAAAAATTTAAAAGTATATTTTAGTATATTAGAAAAATTAATGATATACCAATATCAGCTCACACTTATCGCTATTCGTATATCCATAAGTACGAAGTCAAAAAACAGATTATGGATATGTTACGAAATGGCATAATTAGATCAAGTCACTCCCCATACTCGGCATCGGTATGGATTGTTCCCAAAAAGACCGACGCCAGCGGTAAAAAGGAATGGCGTTTGATTATTGATTACAGAAAATTGAATGAAGTTACGATTGATGACAAATACCCAATTCCTAATATTGACGGAATATTGGAGAAGTTGGGTAGATGTCACTATTTCACGACACTCGATCTGGTAAAGGGATTTCATCAGATCGAGATCGATGAGAAAGATATTCACAAGACGGCATTTCGCATGGATGGCAGACATTACGAGTTTCTTCGTATGCCGTTTGGGCTTAAAACAGCCCCAGCGACCTTCCAATGCCTGATGAATAACATTTTGGGAGACCTTGTGAATACCATATATCTAGTCTATCTAGACGACATAATTGTCTTTTCAACCTCTTTAGAGGAACATATAGAATCGTCAACAAAAGTTTTTAAACGGCTTAAAGATGTCAATTTGAAAGTCAAACTTGACAAAAGTGAATTTTTGAAACTACAAACTGAGTCCTTGGGGCATGTCGTATCATCAGACGGCATAAGGCCTAATCCAGAAAAAATTAAATGCGTAAAGGACTTCCCTTTACCTAACACGCAAAAAAAAACAAGCAGTTCCTAGGTCTTACGGGCTATTATAGGAAATTTATTAGAGACTACGCTAAAATCGCTAGTCCAATGATAAAATATTTGAGAAAAGATTCAGAACTAAATATAGAGGACCCCGAATATAAAACCAGTTTTCAAACTCTAAAGAATATGCTGATTAACGATCTGGTTCTTGCAATTTTGCGCTGGGTGCCATCTTATCACAAGACAATCACCCCATTTGTTTTGATAGTCGCACTCTCTAAATAACCATGAGAGAAATTATAGCACGATCGAGAAGGAGTTATTAGCCATCGTTTTGGCCACAAAACACTTCCGACCATATCTTTTCGGTAGAAAATTTCTGATAGACTGACATGGCTGTTTTCGATTAAGGAACCCAATTTGAAACTGGTACGTTGGAGACTCCGTTTGCAGGAGTTAACGCGGATTGTCTCTCCCGGATAGAAGTAAATACAAATGAAACCCTAGCATTTCTAATCAACGAAATCACAAAACCAATCAATTTGTATAAATTCCAAATTATTCTCAACAAAAGGGAATCAGGCTCATTAAGAATAAAGATTAAACAAATATTTAATTCATATCGCAAAATAATTCAAGATCACCACAAATAAAAATAAAATTTATTTATTTATTTATATCAAAATAAACATTGATCACCATTATTAAAAACCATTTTAACCCAGATAAAACCAACGCTGTTTACATTGAGGATAACAAAATAAAACAAATCGTAAAAAAGTATTTTACTAAGAGCAAAATAATTACGTGCACGAAATTATTACGGGATGTTATAGATGAAGACGAGTTAGCGACACTAGCAGAGACATAACACTTAAAAAATAACCATAGGGGGATAAATGAAAATTATTCGAAAATGAAACAAAATTTTTTACACCCGAAGCTTAAAAAGCGAATTACACAATTCATAAACAATTGCGTTATATCCAACAATGAAAAATATGATAGGAAACCTATTAGATCGGAATTTAAATTAACAGAAACCATTAACCAACCAAGAGAAATAGTTCACATGGATGTCTTTTATAGTTTAGATAAGACACTCTTTTTAAAGATTATTGACAAGTTTTCAAAGTTCGCTCAGGCTATCAAAATAAACAACAGATCCTGGGTTGAAGTTAAAAGAGCTCTCTCTCAATACCTAAGAAATGTAGGACAAGTAGGCAAAATTGTAATTGATAATGATTTAGGGTTTAAAGCTCTACCCCTCACTGAGTATCTCAGACAACAAAATATTGAAATTCAGATATAGAACGCCTCCACAATACAATTAATGTACATATAAGACTACTGAAACACGACCCCGACAAAGACATAGACACTGTTGAAGAAAAAATTTACAAAATAACCAACTATTATAATAATACGATACACTCAGCAATAGGCCAAAAACCCATAGATTTCAATAACGGTAATATTGAAAGAGAACAACATCCTTTAATTAAAGAAACAATTTAAAAACCAAAGAAAGGAACATTAATAAACTAAACAAAAACAGAGAAGAAGTTGAAATTCAAACGGGACCAATTTTTCTTAAGGAAATACGAGGAGGCAAAAACCACTCCAAACTCCGCCAGGTAGAAGTACAAAAATTAGATAACGACCACGTCATAACTAAAAGAGGACTCAAGTATTATAAATCCCACATTAGGAGAAAGAAAAAATATCAAAACCTACAAGAAAATAAACACAACGATACAGACACTTAAGTGAACCATTTTATTACTTTTTATTATCATATTCCAGATAAAATGGACCTACTACATAAATTTATAATACTGCTGACAACTATTTACCTTATAACTGGACAGACGATTGAAATACAAGACTTAACGAAAAATGAAGGATATTTACCAATAAAGAAGGAAGTGTCAAAATCATCAACTTCGACCAAAAAGTGCTCCACATTATAAACGTGACGAAATACGAAGAAACCACACATATAATATCAGAAAATATAGATGTATTATCTAACTCTTTATTTAATAGCAACCCACTACTATATTCGATAAACAAAAACTTTATTCTTCTGCAACCAAAAATAGATAACATGATACCTAATTTTAAGTAGAAACGAGGATTAATGAATTTTGTCGGAAAAGAACTAAAAATTATAGCTGGTACCATGGACAGTGGCGACGAAAAAGACATTAGGGATGCTCTAAAAATGTTGAAAAACAATAGCGTAAGCCTTTTCAATAACATGGAATCTATAACATATATTAGCAACTCACTCATAACAAGAATATATAATATTACTACCCGTATCAATGCACAACAAAATATAGTTCAAAATTACATAAACAAATTCAAATCCGAGATACAAAATAAAATAAAAGATAAAGAAGATGAGACACAATTTCTAGAACATATATATAAGATACAAAATAACATTTTACTTCTTATATACCACGTAGACGACATCGAACCAGTGATATTTACAAGTAAATTAGGAATCGCACCGACAGACATACTTACCGAAAAAGAACTCGAAATAGTACCTGACTATGAAACTTATATAAACGTTAAAACATCTGTCGCATTCAACGATAATAATATAATACTTACTTTATTTATTCCCAAGTTCGTAAAGAAATCCTTCACAAAAATTACACTAGAACCTGTACCAAACAGTCAAAATAAATTCCTTTATTAGATGAGGAAAATAATGCTTACGAAATTGATGTAAGCGATAATCTATTTAGTAGTCTAAATAAAAAATGAATGTATTCATAATATTATTCATCAAGAAGTAGCAAACTGTGTATTTAAGAATGACAATGAACAAGTAATTAAAGAAATCTCTCCAGGATTACTCCTGTTTAAGAATTTTTACACAAAATTGTTCAGGCATTTTATAATTAAATTTAAAAACTGTATTTTGAAAATAGATAACAAGAATTATACAAACGAAATAATAAAAATTTATGAACAAATAATATTACCACATCTGATTACCGAACTTAAAGAAAACTACACTATTGATGAATTGAAAATAGAAGATATTTATTTAAATCAAATTAAAAATGAAAATATACTTAAAGAAATCATAAAAGAATCTAAAAGTAATAATGTTATAAACTATGTAATAAATTTCAGTACATTTTGTACGCTTTGTATTGTTAGTATATTTATAATTTTTATGTTAAAATTAAAAGGACGGTCTTTGCATATTTCAGCGGGGCCTCAATCAAACGATGGGGGAATTACAGTAACCCCTATCAATAAAAGTATATTTTAATTGCAACATATTTTAATGAAATAATAAAACATATTTTAATAAGTCAGCATTTTCTTTTTCTTTAACTTTTGTTTTATCTACTTTTGTAATAAAATCGCATTTCCGTTCTTAAAACGAAAATGCAAATATTGTAAAACACAATTATTGTGCAACTAAAAAATGCAGAAGTATTTCTTGGAATTGTTTGTGAAAAATATATTTTTATTTATTTAATAAGCTAGAATTAAAAAAGCAATCAAGTAGTTGTAAGCAGAACTTCAAGGGGAATAAAATAAATAAAATTATTTCTAATAAAATAAAATAAAAATTATTTCTAATAATCTCTTGTTTTTTCTTTATGTTATTAATTATTGTTTCGAGTTCTTTGATAAAAGAAGAAGTGAGTTCTTTGATAAAAGAAGAATTGACAAAAGAGAAGTAGTTTTGTTGTTAATTTGTATATCTAGCTGTATTATTTCCAAAGAGTTAGCATTGACAGCGATTTGATTGAAAGGTAAGTTTTCTGCAATGTAAACTGCAATTCCTCCGCCTCTATTTTCTCTGTTGAAAAATACGGAATTAAAATTATTAGAATTAATATTGTAAAAGTTATTTTCATTATTGGTTATGTTTGTTTCCACTGGAATTATTATTTTGATTTTGGTTATTATATTATTTATTGTTGAAAGAAATGTTGAAAAGTTTAGTCGTAGGATAACTTAGGAAGTCTTTATTAATTTCATTAAAATTATTTAAAGTTTGTTTTATGATTTCATTCTTTTTTCTTTTTTTTTTAGAAATAACAATAAATATAAAAATTAATTAATTAACTTTTGCATCAATTCGATGTCGTACAATCTTCTTCATAAATTCCTCTTTTTTGCTCAGTGTAGAAAATTCTATAATAACTTTGTTTTGTTTTTTTGTATGATATGCTTTGGTTACATCTTCTTTGCTTATGTTTACATTGATCGATGTAACAATTGCATTGACTACGCCATAAGCAGAGAGCTGTGTATTTGTTACGTTTTTTATTTCTATATTCTTATTTATCAATTGTTGTTCCAACTTATTAATTCGTTTTTCCATATTGTTGATTTGGTTATCTGTCTGTATATCTTTCCCATGTAGCTCCTTAACTTGATCTGTTAATGCAGTGATTGATTGTGTAATAGCTTCGAGAGCAATATTTACACTGCCTGCAAGTTTATCCATTGAGTTTTTAACCTCTTTTAAATCAGGCTTCAACTCTTCGACATCTGCACACAGTTTACAGAGGTTAATGACATTGATTCTTTGAATTTTTTGGCTTGATCATCTTCTGCGTTTCCTTCGTCATCATCTGTTCTTGCTTGTTTTTTTATTGTTTTGTCATCAAAAACAACAGCTTGGTAGAGTGTGTTGGGGGATCGACTGCGTGGTTTGCATATATGACACTTCCATGAAGTTTTTCTCTTACTATACATTCCCAGATATGTGCTTTCAGAGAGGGGTGAACATGATAATTTGACTTAAGTTGAAACATTTTACGTAGTTTTTTGTTGTAATTTCTTTTTTGCACTGGTTACATAAAATTATATGACTCATTTTTATGTTTTATAAACAAGTATTTTAACACTTTTATTTATTTTATTTTGTAGTTGGGTTTTAAATTTTCGTTTACGGCAGTTTGGTTTTAAAAATTTTTTGAATTATTTTCACACAATTTTTAAACTTAAGTTGTTTTATCTGGGTATAGTTTTTAATTTTATTCAGAATTTCACTTTATACGAGTTTTAAAAGTTTTTTTAGAGCTTATAAAAATGCGACCGTTTGTAATGAACACAACTTACAGACAATGGCGAAAGCTTTCCATTTAATGTTGTATGTTTGCAGCTATGTTAATAATTTCTACAGATATGTTAACTGCTGTTAACATAAACAGAAAGGTCGAGAATCATTGAGAAAGGTTGAGAAGCGTTATTTAAATTTAAACAAGCCCTTAAAACCGTTATATTTAAATTCAAGTATAATTTCGTGACAATATGTTTTACTGATTTAAGAAAAATAGCCAGCGTTGCCACAAACTACCAAATCTTACCAAAATGTACCAACATCATTAATTTAAATAATTTTTTAGAGAAATAATAAGATACTTAAATAAAACATTGGCGAGAAGCCTAAAATTGATTTCAATTTGTAATTTTCCAAAGTTTTCAAATAATAAGTCATATAAAGTTTGTAGTTTATTTATTTAGTGGCTTTTATTTTATTTTTTATTTATTTATTTAATAGCCAATGAAATTACAATTTCTTACAGGCTAGCATATATATTATTCTTAAAGCTAACAAAACAAAAACTTATTATTTAACTAAGTTAAAAATATTCCTCTTAATGCGGATTGGATTTAATGAGAAATCAATATATGGATAGAAACTGTTGAATTGATTGCATATACGTCTCATGGGATCAAAGTTGGCATAATTGGTTCGAAAATATTTTATTCTTAAAGGAGTATAATTTCTAGTTGGACGATTTGGGATTACGAATTCGATCTTACGAAGCAGGAACTCAGAATTAATTGAACCGTTTACTAAATTAATTACAAATGAAATATTCATATATTTTCTCCTACTTTCAAGAGTAGGGAGATCAATAAGCTGTAATCGACTTTCATATGATGGTAAATTAATATTAGGATTCCATGGAAGATTACGAAGACAAAATAAGAGAAATTGTTTCTGGACTGATTCAATTTTCTTTATATGAACTTCGAATTGAGGATCCCAGACCACGGAAGCATATTCCAGGATTGGTCTTACAAGAGATATGAATAATTGCTTGGAAACGTAAGGATCATTAAACTCTCTTCCCCAGCGCTTGAGGAAACCTAGAACTCCTTTTGCCTTATTAACGATTTGCGAAACGTGGGAGTTAAAGGATAGTTTACAATCAAGCAACACACCCAGATCAAGAAATTCTTCGACTAGATCAAGTTGATATTCATTTATTGTGTATCTACAGAGTACTGGACTTCTTCTATAGAACATCATGTGTTTACACTTTTTTAAATTCAGATCCATTAGATTCATCATACACCAATCATAAAGATTGTCAAGATCTGATTGGAGTAAGGAATATTGATAAGAATAGTTAAAGCTATGGAACAGCTTTACATCATCAGCATACATTAATATACTAGAATTCTTAATGCAAGCTGGTAAATCATTTATAAATATTAGGAATAATAAGGGGCCGAGATGACTACTTTGTGGAACACCAGATAAAACAGGAATGGTTTTTGATGCACATTCTCTGAATAATACACATTAGCATCTATTTTTAAGATATGTGGAAATCCATTTAAGGAAAACAGGAGAAAATCCGAGTTTATCCAATTTGAACAGTAGGAGATCGTGATTTACTTTATCGAAGGCTTTACTGAAATCTGTGTATATTGCGTCTGTCTGTAAACCGGAATCAAATGCGGTTATAACTGAGGTTGTGAACTCCAAAAGGTTAGTAGTAATGGAACATAATTTTTTAAATCCATGCTGAAATGGCGAAAGATAACATACAACTTGATGCGAAAGGATTTCAGTAACTATCTTTTCGAAAAGTTTTGGAATAACACTTAATTTAGCAATACCTCTATAATTGGAAATGTTGGATCTGCTACCGGATTTAAACAAAGGTATAATATAAGATTTCCTCCAAACTTCAGGAAAGTAACCACTAAATATTGATATGTTGAATAAGTATGTTATTGGAGATATAAGAGAATGTAAACATTTTATAAGAACACAGCTTGGAACACCATCAGGTCCATATTTATCAGAATATTTTAGATTCTGTACAGCTCTCAGTACCATCGATTTATCTAATGTTGGACAATTTATAAGGGTTGCAGCTGGAATTGGATATGGATAATTGGAAAGTTCATGTGAATCTTTATCAGAATAGGCGGATGAGAAGAAAGCAGCAAACATATCGCAAATATCTGCATCGTTTGAGGATTCTTTATCTCCAAATTTCATCATAGACGGATATCCAGAGACTCGACGCTTAGAATTTACGAACTGGTAAAAATATTTTGGATTATTTTTAAAGTTTCTTTTCACCCTAAAAAGATAATTATTGTAACATTTGATATTTTCCGAATTGTAAACTGATCTTGATATGGAGTACCTCATATAATCAATAGATAAACCTGATTTTTTGTATTTTCTATAATGTTTGTTTTTAAAATTTTTTAAGCCATTGAGCTGCTTTGTATTCCAAGGCGGTCCATGTGCATTTTATTTCTCGTCATTGGTATTGATTTCTTAAAACATTTAACATTTATTGTAAGGAATATATTCAAACCAGTTTTCAGAACAAAGTAGGTGATTTAATTTGGAATAATCAGCTTTGCTAAAATCAAAAACCATCTCATCATTTACATTGGATTGTAATGATATCTTTGTTTCGACGTATACGCTTATTTCAAAGTGGGGTGATACGCATCTTCAGGTGTTAATAATGGATTAATGCGAAGAATATTAAATTCTTCAGGTTGATCAACAAATACAAGATCAAGTAATTTGCTAAGCTTGTTTATTATGTTGTTTATTTGGAATAGTCCTAAATCAGCAATAGCATCCAGTAATTCAATAGATGTTTCCGATCTTATTGATGGGCTTAAAAAGCATGAATCAGGAGTTTCGCACCATTTAATATTTGGAATATTAAAGTCACCAAGAACAATTATGGAGTCTCCAGGTTTGGATTGATTAGCTACAAATTTTATCGCGTTTGCATGTTGTTCATAAATTTGAATGTTTGACGCAGGAGGAATATAAGAGCAAGTTATAAAAATTGTTTTAAATTTGGCTTTAACACATACGTCGATAAATTCAATATTTTGATCATTGTTAAAAAATATTTCTTCTGAAGGAAAAAGAGTTGAGACAGAAATCAAAACTCCCCCACCTTCTTTGCCCACTCTATCACGTCTATAGATTTGAAATTTAGTGCACATTATTTCAGAATTATGAATTTCTTTATCAGATTTATTTCGGAGCCACATTTCAGTGAGTGCAATGATATTATGCTCAATATCAAAACTCTCTAAATAAACGGATTTTAACTTTGTGTTCATAACTATAACATTTTGGTATGCGATGGAGATAGCTGAGAAGTTTGTGGGCATGTCCTTAAAAAAATATTATAATTCACGAATCAGTTAACATATATAACATATCCTTTATCCGATTTTCATAAAACTTATTTTTTTCTTTCCTAAATGAAAAAAACAAAATTGTACCAAATTTTATTCAATTCGAATTAGGAATTTGATAATTCAGAATATATGGAAGGTTGGAGTATCCTCAGGTCGATTTTCTAAAAATTTCGTTTTTTTTTTCTTTCCTAAACACAAAAGCAATATATACCAATTTAGTACCGTGATGTTTACGTGAGCCGGAGCAATTTTTTTGCGATATTTTCGAAGTCTTCAGCTAGCTCCGTTAATTCTTGTGGATTTTGAAAAATACCTCCTTTTTATATACAATTCAAAGTCTGGAGACATTTTTTCGTAAATCCCCTTAATTTCTTTAGTTTAGTTCACTATACCCTGACCGCCTCATGAAATCCTGTAGTATCACCAAATAATATTGAATAAAATTTTGAATAATTCATTTTGTTGCTGCTTTCTGGCTCGTATCATATATTGTAACCTGTCAAAATATTCAGCGGGTAGGAAATATTAAAAAAACTCTTTCAAAATGACTGCAAGTGCTCCATTTACTATTATTATTCCTGTAACAAGATAGAGCCAGGTGTTTCAGCGGGTAAGGAATATTAAAAAAACTCTTTCAAAATGACTGCAAGTGCTCCATTTACTATTATTATTCCTGTAACAAGATAGAGCCAGGTGTTTCAGTAGTTCGGACATATAACGAGGTATTAAATCCAGTTGTTGTTCATACACCTCAGCTAATTCCTCCACTGGCTCCAAAAATCCCTTTGGATCCTTCGTTCAGTCATATTTAAATCACCATCTTCGTATCTGGTCAATTACATGTTGATATCTTTCAGCATTCATTTCTTTTTCGCTTGATGCATTAATTCGGATCTGTGTAATCGAAGTTTTTAATTTTAATCCAAATCCATTTGTTTGAAATGCGAAGTTCGGGAGTGTTTTTCTTAAGATTCCATAACCGTTGTAAAAATCCTTTCTTAAATTCGCCGTTATTTACATATTCGGAAAATTTCCTCCGAAGTTCGTCCACATTCCCAGTAGTCGCGATTCCAAACTCTTCTAAATAGGAAACCAATTCTTCTCTCTGGAGACTATAGATCCAATTTGTCTTCGCCATGTTGATTTTATTCTTGGCTACTTGGGTCTCTGCTCGGGCGCCACTTGCTTTTCCTCGGGTATAATCAGTCTGTAGACCAGGTCGCCACAAGATATATTAAGTTCTCTTTTCGTTGATTAAATTTTAAATTATTCTTTATTTATTAGGTACTTCTTTTTATTCTTTTTTATTTTTATTTAAATATTTTTGTATTTAAATCTAATATTCTGGCCGTCAAGCAAATTCCCACTTCTTCAGTACGCGTTTTCTGTGTAAGCGATATCTTTACACGCTCGAACGTTAAAATTCCTCTCCGCTCTCGGCCTCCAGGATAATAAAACCAAAAGGTTAGCTAAACGGTCCAATGTAATCAGTAGCTATAGGCAACACTTTGTTTGCATAGTGATTTACTAATCACTAGGCATGTTAATCAATTTATTGCGTCACTTTGAGACTGACTAAACACTTAGTACACTTTAATTTGCTATTTACACATGCTAAAACAATAAGATTAGTATTTTGTGTTTAAATATCTATTGTTGTTATACTGATTTTATGATTAAATAACTATTTATCGGCTAACCTGCTCAGCTTTTGTGACTAAACACTAGTCACTAGACGACAATGATTTCGTTTTGTGACTAAACAATTACTAGACGATTAATATTTTGAGTGAATTACGACTAAAGAAACACTTTTCATTAATTTCTACTTAAATATACCTACTTCTTGATTAAATAAACGCTTACTTTATCACTTACTTGTACTACTCCTGTCTTCGAGGTTGCTTCCTAGGTTGCGTTGATCAGACTATTCCAGACTATCCCTTTTGTCATCATTTTATACAAAATTTTTGCTAAAAAGTTGTTGTTATATACAAAAACCCTTTCATTTCAACTTTCCTAATAGAAGCAAATTATTACTGTAAGATCTGCCGGCTTTGTTACAGTAAAATATTTTTCAAGTTCATTTTGTTGTTATTCCCTAATCTATTTGTTTACTAAAAATTTGACCCCTATGCATTTTGTTATTTCTTGTTATTCCCTTTGTCTACAAAAATGCTTATCCTTGTTAGTGTTTTGTTTATGTACAGTGTTGCCATGGCAAAAATTTATTCTAACCAAAATTTTGTAAAAAATAACCTAATTAGGAAAAAATTAATAAATTTTAAAAATTCAATATTACTATATAAAAATTAATATACTCTTAAT
Source organism: Protocalliphora azurea (assembly GCA_932274085.1). Classification (NCBI taxonomy): domain Eukaryota; kingdom Metazoa; phylum Arthropoda; class Insecta; order Diptera; family Calliphoridae; genus Protocalliphora; species Protocalliphora azurea. The sequence continues at coordinate 79,594,787 of OW026519.1, forward strand.
ATATGTATTCAGGTTTTAAATACTTTGCATACTAAACATTAGTATGCAGATTTTAGGAGAAGAAAGTCTTTGATCAAATTTTGTAGGGGGTCGGTATATAAAGTTTAATAACAAAAATTTAATTATTCTCACGTTCTTACGATATGATGTTGTAAGTAAACCAGGTTGTAATAAACTTAGAATTGCAAAACAGCTAGGTCGACCAGTAATAGAAAATAAGGTTGACCTTTACAATAATGTGTTCACAAAAAAAGAATGCAAATAAGAGTTATTTTTTATAGGGACTTAGCCAAATTCATTTGGTAATATGAATTCTAAAATCTAAACATTTAAAGTATAAGATATATATAGCTGGTTGAAATTGGTTCATTACTTCGCCTAGTCCCCAAATAAATGTTCTTTTGGAGCAATATTTTGAAGCTCAAATATCTTAAATACATATAAGCGTATTTCTACTGAATTCTGCACAAATAAAACATTTTTAATCCTAAACTATTCTATAAAAAATTTTATGTACCTACATATGGCATTCAGTTTCAAACAGCTTTTTTAAAATTAATAAAAATAAAATTTTGATTTAGCAAAAAAATAACCAAAATGGAAAACCACATTGGAAAATAAAATAACCAATTTTGGTTAAAATTTGGTTATTTTTAACGGCAACACTGTTTATATAGAAAAATATTCATCTATGCTTCGTTGTTATTGAGGATCAATAAAACATAACCACGGGGTGTGACATTAGTTTGTGTGCAAACTATTCGTAACAAGCTGTTTGAAATATGCCCTAAACTCATTTCATATGTTTGCAGTTCTACATAGTCAGTTCAGAGAGCTCTAATTCCAAATAGACATCTTTCATTAAAAACTTACACCTGGACCGAAAATATATAAATTTATTCTCATAGAACAGATATATACATTTTTCGCAATACCCTAATTTTGTCTAAGCTGATGGCAAGACAAATTTCTCCAACTTTGGTATTGCTCACAATTACATCAATTTTTATTTGTTGTTGTTACTGCATCAGCTTAAACCATTCCGTCAAGTCTTTTCTGCTTGACATTTTCGTTGTTTTAACTGTATATTGGATCTTCTCCAATTGTTTTTGTAAGTACACTAGAGTTTATCTAATATTCTTATCTCTAATTAGACTCCTCAAAGATCAATTTTCGTCACACACGAACAACAAGGGTTGTTTTTAAATATATACTTTACATGCGTGCGTTCAAGATACAATAACGAAACATGTATTAAAATCTAATATTTAAAATGTAAAATGTTAATAAAATCTCAAAATTAACAATATTTAAAACTAAAAAACATGTTCAAGTATTTAAACAAACGGTTTATACCATTATTTTATTATTGTTACCGGTATACCGATATAATTAAAAATACCGTCATTGATACCGTTACCAAAATTGAAATAAATTAAATACTGATACCGTTATTCGTTTCGGTTTTCAAACTTAGTATTTACATACAATTTTTATGCATACAAACTTTGAACACACAGACTTCCATGTCATAGACTTACATATTATAAAAAATTTTGAATTTCAGGTCTATTTATATACAACGAATTCTTACTCGCATACAAAATAAAATAAAGAAAAAGTCAGCTTTTCGAAGCTCTTTCATTTGCTGTATATACACGTGTTATACTTAAATGTACAAACATTAGGGTCGCCCCAAAATAAACAGTATCGATGTTCCTAGCTAAAATGAACATTTACTTCATTCTGAGATACCGTTCCGCAAAATTTTCGTCATTATATTATCTTTTCATGAACTTGATCAAAATGAAAAAGGTAATTTTTTAGTTTTTTTTCTGATTTTTTCATATTTCTACCAAAGGAACAATATGAAAATTTTGTATCGCAAGAAAGGCCTTTAGGATGCGCATTTAATGACATAACAAAAATTTTGAACCATGTTTGATTTTTTTACACATAAATATTTAAAAATATAAACCCAATATAATACAATGCAATGCTCTGACGGTTATACCGAAATGGTTTTTTTCGTTTTTTTTTTTAATCAATATTTTTCGAAACATATTTTCCCTCATATACAAATGATTATATATGAGGAAAACTTGTAATGATATATAATACTGTTAACAAAAAACAAAATAAATTAAATTTAAGTGAAATACCCACAAAAATTATGCTTAGAAGTATACGTAATTTCTTGCTGTAAGTCATAAATTTTAATACTTTTTAGATGACACTATTTAGTGCCTTCTTTGGGTGTCGAAATACTATCATTTAGAAGTTTAAAAATGTACATCAAGAAAGTATCGTAATATAATCGCTTTTGTACAATATACATGTTGTTAATGCAGTTGGAATATTTCTAGAAAATATTTTTAATTATAATAATAACTCACTATAACTTAAATTAAATATGAGACATTAAAAAACGAAAATCACCAATTAAAATTTGTCTATATTAACACATTTTTTATTCAACACTATAAACAACAACATTAATTATTTTAAAAGTTATGCATTTACAGAGCGAAATTGTATCGCGTTTGTCTTTTTTCTTTGCCCTGAAATATAAACAGTCGCTCGAGTCAAGTTTTTTAGATCAAAATTCGATACTAATCTGTTTTGTTATTCCAACTTTTTATATTTTATACTTTTGAAAATTTAAGAATGTTTGTTTAGTGGATGGATGAAAAAATTCTCTTCCAAATGTTGGCAGGGTTAACATGTATAATTGTAAGCAGATACCGTTTTTAGCATAAATTTTGCGGATTAAACTTAATTTATTTTATTGTTAGAAGTATGAAGTGTTATATATCATTAGAAAGCATATAAAATACGCGTATTTTTCTTCTATATAGATACATTTGCATATGAAGGAAAGTCAGTTTCGAAAAAAATCTAATAAAATTCAAAAAATATCGAATTAAGAAAAAAAAAAAAAACGGAAAAGTCATTTCGGTATAACTGCCAGAGGATTATATTGTATATTAATGAGTAAAAAATTCAAATGTAAAATATTGGAAAATTTCGGACTCCTTTGGATCTATATTGCGATTCAGTAACTTGTCTTAATGGTTATCGGAATCGTTTATAAAATTAAACAACAAAATTATCGATTTTGCTATTCCATAGCATTTTTGAACGATATTCGTTATCGTTACATCTGCTTCTGAACTAAACCACAACATTTTTTGTGTTGTTTATTTTATTAACTAAAACACAAGTTTAACATACAAAAGCAGTAAGTACACATGTGCACAATTTACAAATAATTCCCAAATTATTTTTTATTTCTACTCCTATTTAAGTCTTCTGTTTATTTCGACAGATGTGCCGCACGAAAACGAAAGTTGTCTACCGTTGTTTAAATGTACATATTGAATCATAAAATCGTTACTGCAAACAACAAAAGCATATAACAAAAACATATTTGTTATCGTTAAAATTAACTGAATAGCACTACTACTTTCAAATTTTTATTATGTCATTTTTTTATGGCCTTTCTTGAGATAACAAATTTTCATGTTGTTCCTTTGGCAGAAATATGAAGAAAATCAGAAAACCCGAAAAGGGACATTTTCATTTTGATCTAGTTCACGAAAGTATAATGTCAAGACGAAAATTTTGAGAAACGGTATATTAGAATAAAATAAATTTTCATTTGGGCTGGAAACATTGGTGTCTTTTTTCTTTCCATACAAACGGGACCACCCTATTGTACATACATATGTATGTACAAATATTTTTCGTATCCCTTCAAACATTTGGGAGATACTATTGGCACTTCTTAGTGAGATTCGGATGATAGTAAAAACAAATTTCGTTTCTATTGTATTTTAATCTTTTAATATTTCTGGAAAATAGTAGAATGTTAATCAGAAAATAAATATATTCAAAACAACGATACAAAATGTTTGTGTGGATGTTGTGTATTCTGTCTATACTTGTATGTGTATACTATATATGTATATAAAGATATTGGGGGATGGAATGGGGTTGTTAAAGTAAGTACGTTTACGGTAATAGAAATTTATTGTTTAAATGTGTATATATGTAAATGTTTATTATTACAAAACTTTTCTTATCAAAAATTTCATTCATGACACTCTCTCAAATTCCGATAGTATACATTGGAAAGTGTCGAGTATACTAGTATGTACTTTGACTGCGACTGACTGGAAGGATGCTTACACAAACGTACATATATTGCATCCCTAACTAACGAGAAGAGTGTTTAGACTTTTAGAGCATCAACCATCCAGTTTCTTGAGGAATTTTGATTTGTTTGGTAGTTAAACGGATAACCAATTTTTACGTCTACAGCCAATATGCTTTTTTTCTTTACATATTAATATACTGTTATATAAAAGTGATTAAAAAAATATATATGCATGAATGGATATGTAAAAATATGTGAAAATGAAATAAATTGTGGAAATTATATAATTTAAACAAAATAATAGAGGAACATGTATGAGAAATTATATATTTGTTAAATAGTAAATATCTAACTCAAACAATATATATGTATATATATATATATATATATATATATATATATATATATATATATATATATATATATACATAAACAAAACAAAATCTGAGAAAAAATAATATAAAGAAATAGTTATGATTATAAATTATAATAAATAAATTCTTATAATAAGTTATTAAAAGATTAAAATATAAAATATCTATAAATAATAATGTTAATTCCAAATCAAACATACTAAATACTGAAGGGCGTATCTTTTCAGTGCAAATTTGATTATTCAGTTTACATAACATATACATAAATAGGAAGAACTAAAACAAATATATACATATATTTTTTATAGCCATGGTTATACATGAATGCATAAATATATACATATGTATATGTTTGCCTTCGTTTGTATGTATGAATTTGTATACATATAAGGTATAAAATACATACACATGTGCAAATATAAATATGTATATATGCATTCATTTATTGTACGTTAAAGCACACAAAAATTTAAAAAGTATTTAAAGAATATTTATTTCAGATATTTTATATAAGTATGTACATATGTATATAAAAACCACATATCATACATACATACATAAGATACATAAATTCGTGTTTCCGAATTGAACTTTTTTAACCTCTTCTATGAAGGATATTGTGATTATTACATATTTTATTTATTTTCTTACTTTCAATGTTTATAGAATTTCTTACAAGAATGTAACTCAAAAATCTATTTAGTAACAACTAGGGCAACTAAAAATATAGAAAATCATATTCTTTTTTGGGCTTCAAATGAACTAAACTGTTAGTTATTTATCCGTTTCAGACAATTTTAATAATTTTGGGATCGATTTGTATTTTGGCACATTATGGTCAAAACAGCATATTTTGGATTTATTAGTATATTTTGTCATATTTTCATAGAAAAATTCTTATTTTAGAACATATTTCAATAATTAAAACAGCATATTTTTGCATATTTTTTACTTAAGAGCATATTTTTTATATAACTTGACATTAATGATTTCCTAAGAATATTCATCTTAATTAATAGAAATTTTCTAATTTCCTGATACAATGTATAACCATTGAATGTTTTTAAGTGCAAAAAGAAAATATTTTTTAGCAATTGCTAATAAAAACCAAGTTTATTATATATATATTTTATAAAGATAATTTAAAATTTAGCCAGAAAAAAAATAATATTTTAAGAATATATTTTTAAGTTTTAAGGGCATATTTTCCAATTTTAAGAGCCATTTTTTATGCACATAAAACACTCTTTTTAAAGCACGAAAATTCCTTGAAGAGCCAAGTTTGGAATCAAATTTCAAATACTTATTTTATTTAAAAATTATTACATTGGAATAATTATTTAAAAAAAAAAATTATGTGGATAATTTTTTTATAACAAGCTCAAAGTTACGAACATCTTGAGATCTACATATTTAGAGAAAAACTCAAAATATTTTTTTTGCCAAATCCACTAAACACGTGAGTTTTAAACGTTGGAAACTAAAGACTCATCAAAATATATCGTTTCAGTGATCTTCTTATATTTTTTTCCACGGAACAATTTAATGCAGGAGTTCCCACAATAATTCACTCCGCAGACCCTTTCAGGAATTTTTATTTTCCTGCTAACACCCAGACATTCAAAATTAGTAAAAAATTTTTGCAAAGTCGCAAAGAAATATATATGAATATATTAAGACGATTCACTGTTTCTGTTACCTCTAAAAATTAACCTTGGTATGTTTCACAACGTGCCCAAAATATTTCCGGCCTACTGATGACCATTCGGGACCGCTTTTAAAAAGGGGTACTTTTTTAGTTTTATGAAATTATTTGTATTTTCTTCTAAAGCAAAGTCAGTTTCAGGAAAAAAGTGTTTTTGTTACCCCTCTAAAAATAAACCTTGGAATATTTAATAATGTATATAATGTATATATATATATATATATATATATATATACCAATTTCAAACTTTTTATAGTTTTGTTAAACAAATTTTAAATCAAACAATGATTAATTAATTAAAATTAAAATTAAAAAATAAATAAACCTTGTATGACCAAGTTGTACCTGCGATTTGAATTTTTTTCGCAAAGGCATTCTTTACGATTTTTTGGTTATAAATAAATTTTTTTATAACTGATATTCAGACTAAACAAAATATTACAGTTTAATTCATTTTGAAGATTTTAGGATAATTGGACAAGGATAATATTTAAAACTCGAAGGTCAAATGTCAAAATTTGGAATATTTAAAAAGTAAAAGATACATAACGAAAACTTATTTATTTTATTTCGATAAAATTTTAGAAATATAAGTGAATGACCTTCGTTGATTTGAATAGTAAAAAAGACAAACTTAACCCTCAAGTGAGCTTAGGGTCATTATTTTTTTAAGCGCACCTATTCTTAAGTATTTGTAAAGTAAATTTTACTAATTAATATTATTTACAAATAAAAGTACAAATTACCTCATTGTGACAAGCAAAATCATGTTAAGTCATCAAAATTCCTCACAGAAATCAGTGCATCCAAAACTAGAAAAAAAAGATATATATATATATATATATATATATATATATATATATATATATATATATAATATGTATGTAGTTACGTTAAAGTACATACAAAGAATTTAACAAGGAAAAACATTTTTAGTTTAATTTTTCTTTTGCTTTTTTTTGCATTTTTAATTGTGATGAAATTAAAATTGGATGACTTGGATATGTAGTGTTTGAGTATTTTTGGTTTGTTTGGTTGTTTATGCGGTTATTTTTGTTTTTGTAAAGTGGAAAAATAAACTTGAAATTTGTTTTTTGTTTATATGGAAAAAATAACCTTGTGCAATGTTTTGGATATGATGATTTTTGATAGTGAAGATATATTTAATTTTGTTGGGTATGGTCATGATCAATTTTGAATATTCTAATAACAAATTAAGATGGAGTATATTTTATATATAAATATAAATATCTGAAGTAACATTTTTTATTCAGTTATTAAACTTTTTAAAAGGAGGAACTAAACCTTAATTCGTATAAAATTACAAATGCCGATGTTGTTGCGACTTTCAATAAATTAAAAATAAGACCATATCAAGCAACAACGGATTTGAGGAGGGAATGTTATATCTTCCCAAACAATATAATAATTTGGAAGATAATGTAATAGATGGAGTTTACAATGAACCATTTATATTAATAAGGAAGTTAGAAAATGGCTTACATGGTTTGAAATTGGAAGAGCCGGCCAGTGAAAATTTTGCTTTAGAAGACGAGAGAGTTTTTCATTCCAAATTCTCAACCATTTTTCATTCCCGAAAATAATAAAATAACTACAAATTCTTAATTAACAAAATTACTAAATTTTATATAAGTATTACTTTTTGAAAGATTTGAATTCTTTTAAAGACAAAGCTCTATAATAAATTAAAGAATTTCTTGAAGATTTTTATGTTTTTTTTTTTTTTTGAATACCAAAAATTACTGGAAAAGAATTTCAAACTTCTGAATAAAAATTTGATTTATAATGAGAAACCAATACTATCTAAATACGGATTACACTTTAAAAGCTTATGGTCGAACGATAAAGCAACCGTGGGTCCTAATACTTGCTGTTGTGGACGACTTAAAAAACTCAAAACCAAAAAAACATAATTTTATAATGAGATATTATTTATTATTATAATGTTTAAAATAAATAAATAGAAAATTAATTAAATGTAATTAATAAAAGTTGTATTGTTGTTAATTTTGAAGCAAATTTTGAAAAAATGGTAACAAAAGCTACACAGAAAAAAGTTTGTGCATAAATATAAGAAGTTACTTCCATTGATTTTAGTTCATAATATTTAAGAATAATGTCTTAAATATTAATACTTTTTTACATTTTTTGAAATGAATCAAAAGTCAAGAAGATTAAAACATGCATAAGTATTTTTTATTAAGCATTTGAATCAAATATAATAGAACTAAATTAAAATTTTAGCAGTAATTTTGTAAAATTTTTAAAATTGTCATTAAGTACAATTTAATAATATCTATTAACAAAATTTTATTTTTTATGAAAAAAGTTTGGGAAGTTTCATAATATTTATGAAAAAAATTTTCAAATATATAAATCTTTTTTCTCTTTATATATCAAAAAATAATTTTTTTTTGTCTATTTATTTTATATGAATATAACAAGGAACTGTTATTACTTGTGAATTTTGAATTTGAATTTGAGAAATAGTTTTAGTAATTAATTAGCTGACTATCAAGAACCGCACAATCAGAATAATGGATACATCCAACAATACTAAAATTCGATCAAATTATACTTCAAACAAGGGTCAAATTGAAATACAAGAAATCTTAATACTGCCACACATATACGTCTCAATATACCTTGCTTTACATGATGGTCATGATAAAATTCTCCTGGAAGTTTTACAAAATGTTGAAAAAGAACATGGAATATAAAATAATATATATTGACAATTCCATAAAAGAACGCCCAAAAATTTACCGAGTGTCTTTCGATTTTCAAATTTTGAACCGATTCAGTTTTAAGAAATTCTGACCGATTCAGTTTCGAAATTCCGAAAACTCACGATCTTATTTCGCTTTTTCACTTTCTAAAAAACTTAAAAAAAATCAAAAGTATACAACTTCAAATAACAATATTTCTGAGAAGGCTCCATGGAATTTAATGATTTAAATTGCGTTTGAATTGTGATTACATCAGCTTCAATATTAATATTTCACAAATAAAAAAGATTTCTGAAAAATGCATTTTAATGCAATCGTATTTTTTTAATGCATTTTTCAATAAATATGCTATTTAAAATTGTTGATTTTTTAACATATTTGGAAATAATAGAATTTTTATATTAAAATAAAAATCTAAATTTTTTGGGACGCACGCACCTACTATCCACAATTTCGCTTTTTAATAAAAACAATTTACACTTTTTTCATATAAAAATCGTATTTTTCTGGTGTTTTTAAAATATTTCTAGATTTACATATTTTATTTAAAAAATTCATTATAATATTTTCTAAAAATTTATTAAAAGTAATAAACGTTTATGTACTATGCTAATTAATATTACAATTTATAGCAAACAAAACAATTTAAAATACACTTAAAGAAAAATTAAAATTTAATGAATTTAGAATTGTCAAAAATGTATCTATAAATTGCACTTGTGTTCTGCAAATATTTTTGAATGAAAAGGATATTTTGGAGATAAATGCTAAAATACTCAAAAAGAAGACAAAGTGTTTTTATCTGTCAATAACTTCAAGACATATGGGTATTTAAATTTGCTTACTTTCTATATTTTGTTAACCTTTTTAAAAATTAAAATAATTTTTTAAAAAAATAAGAAAAAATATTTTTATATGAATATTTATATTTTTTTAAAAACTGTATTATCTATAGTAAATGTGCGCGTCCCAAAAATTTTAAATTTCTATTTTGATTTACTTTTATGCTAAAAATAAAAAAATAAATAGCATATTTAGCGAAAAATGCATTAAAAAATGCAATTGCATTAAAACGCATTTTTAAAAAAAACATTCCAATTTTTGAAATGTTTGTTTTAAAGCAGACATAAGCAAAATTCAAACGCAGTTCAAATCATTAAAATTCTCAAAGCCTTCCCAGAGTTATTGCTATTTAAAGTTACATACTTTTCAAATGTTTTTGGTTTTTGAGAAAGTAAAAAGGCGATTTATTTCGCGAGTTTTCGCAATTTCACAAAAATGAAATCGATAAATGGTTTAATGGATTTTGTGTATACAAATTTTTATGGAAATTCAAAGACAATAGCTAAAAATGCTTTCTTTCTGGATTTTTATCATGGATTTGTCGATATGTAATTTTTTTCTTATTTTTTATGTTCTATAAAAGCTTAAAATCTATTTAAAAGTTAAATTTCTATATCTTAAGTAAACTCCGCAAAATATGGATAATTCACTTTGAATTCGTGTTGTATTATAGATAAATGATTTAGAATTTCGATTTCGAAATGAAATAAATGTTTTTATTGGAGATTGACCTGCAGAGCAAAAAAATTCAGGGACATAGAAAGCAACTCAATGCTGCCCGGGCTTATAGGATGGATCAGTGTTGACAATGTAAAAAGAAGGTTTTGCAACAGGTGACTTGGGTAATTTATTACTTGCGAAAACTTCTTTAAATTTTCTTTTAGTATAATTATTTGAATTTAAAGTTTTTATAATACTGATTGAATTCATAGTTTTTGTATAACATTGCGAAATTTATCAATTTCTATTATACTGTCAAATTCACAATATACATGCAGAGAAAAAACATGGTTACAGCATTATCACTACAACAATATTATGTTCTCATTGTTGATTTTCTTGAATGTGTTCATGATAACAATGTTTTTGTCTAAATTTTGTCATTTAATGTTTACACTCAATAAAAATTTTAATATGGTTGACGGAAAAAATTATATGTTTTTAAATATTTTTACCAGAAATAAAATTTTATTAATATTGAAAATATCATTATTTCTGCAACCACTAAATATTTGCAGTCTCTTTCCTTGTTCTTAAACCACATTCAGTTTTTAAACCATATTAATATTATTCCCATGACAATAAAATGTTTCAAATAAAAAGAATACTTATCTTCTTCACAAATTAAGTGGAAAAATTCATAACTTGTTTGTTTTTAAATATTTTTATTTTGCTTTTAATGTTTGTTTTCCAACTTCATTGTAATTTTCATTTAGTTTATATATGAATAAATATAAATAGACAAGATTTGGTTATACTCTGTGTGATTCAAGCAATATAAGGTATTGATATGTTTTTAAACTAAACCATCAAAGGGTTTAGTAAAATAACATTTCTTGCATTTGAACCGCATATGGTGGTATATATGAATATAATTAATGAACAAAAAATATGTAAATATATTTCTTTTTGCTAATGAACACTTTTCTATATTATTTTCAATATAAAAATTAATATATGATAAGATGGCATAATAATATGACAAAATAAAATAATAATAATAATAATAATAATAATAATAATAATAAACTAAGATTTGATAACTATATGACAACATGGAACAATAATGTGTTAAAATTTAATAATAATATGAAGAGTGACATATAAATATTATAAAATGGAATCATAATATGACAAAGTGGTATAATAATATAACAGGATAGAATAATAATATAATTACATCAAATTATAATCTGATAGAATGGGATAATGAAGTAGTAAGATTGTTCAGTATATGTAAAACTGGAATCATAACATGAAAAAACAAACCATAAAATCGGACACAATATACAAAATGGAGTCATAATAATTATTACTTAAAATCATTTCTATTTTTCGCTGTGATCATATTTTCCAATCATAACATGTTGCTCTTAGATTATGGTCACTTCATCTATATTTTTTCTCTGTGGGTACAAAGCAGGTAATTGCCTCTATAATAGGTTTTACAAAACGTTTTTATATTTGAATGGTTCCTTGATTTATTAAATTTCCATAACTAGAATTATTATTATGATCTGGTGTTAAATCAAAAGTTAGTCAAAAATATCCGCTATCAAAAGTTTTTTTGTAATTTGATGTCCTTTATCAGAATGATGGATTCCGGTACCTTTAGATAGTGTTTGATAGTTAAATTCTATTGGCTGTGCTGAAAATTGTACTCCATTAATAACCAAATCAAATCCTTGTAAATTGAAATGTTAAAAAATGTACGGATTTTTTCCTATCCCCAGTATAAGCTTTATTAGACACTATCAAAAAAATTAAAAAAATTTGGTAATTGTTCAAGTGTAACATTATATATAACAATGAATGATTTCTTGGATGTATAGCGAATGTCTTAATGTACTAAAAAGCGATGATAAATTGGATTCATGTATTTTTACATGAGATCCATTTTTATGCCCACCTTTAAAAATAAAAAAATTCTGGCTTTTCCAAATTTAATGCAACTTTAAGATCGGCGTTATTAAGTAAGTACTTTTGTTGATTAAATACATCTACGTGAAGTTTTCCAAAAAGCCTCTTAAATATTTTTTGTTTAATCTAAAACAGGATTTTCTTTATCAATTAATGAATTAATTTTATTTACATCAGTAGCTCAACCACACAATTCAAGATGGGTAGATGGTAGCGTCATTTCTATAGTTTAACAATGTTTCCATATATGTTTTATAGTGATAGTTGTTGTCAGGTTGAGACACATTTTTATTGTTAAGATGAACTGTACAATTTCTAAATATGGAATGTAATAAGTTATTAATAACACTTTCATTTCCTTCAAATTCAAGCACTAGTCTGAGATAAATACTATTAAGATCTCTATATGTGTCACCATTTCCTAATGAAACAAATTAAGTTGTACTAGAATTGTCCAATGAAGCAATTGGATTGTAGAATATTTCTCCTGTTTTAATTACACTAGCTTGAAATTTAATTAATTAATTACACATCCCGACATTTTAAATTTCCAAAAATATTTTTAAAGTTCTTCCCTCTACAACGTTTTGATTTAACGTTTAAGTTTTATATGCTTTCCTTTACCTTTCTGCATTGTTTTAATTTTATCAATAGTAGCTTCTTTAATATTATTTATAATTTTTCTCCCTTTATTAAATAGAATATCTTTCACTGGTTTTGCTCCGATTTCCTCTAAAATATCTTTTTCTATTTATGATTTATTTTTTAAATAATTTTACCCTGACCTCAAGAATGGCTTCAGATGTGAGAATAAAGATGATCCAATACCACGTCCATATTGCATAAACCTTGGTGTATGATATATTTCACCAATATGATATATTTCACCAATATTTATTTGGTTATAATAAAAATGCTTTATCATTTTACTAAACAATTATTTTATAAATTTTTTAAAAGTGTAGAGTACAATAACTGGTATTAATTTATTAAAATTTATTGTTTGTCCTTCATCGCTTCTAATCATTATAGATATATCATTCTGTTAAAATTAATAAAATTAATAAAATGTTAAAATGAATAAAGTTTTTTGACGATGATATTGAAAATATTTTTCAACATTTAATTTTTTTATTCTCCACATGTCGAGGTTTAATTATATCAGTGTAAGTAAATATAATTTCATTTATGTCTCGTGAAGAAGCTTTAGTAAAGTAATAATCTATATTAACTGAAAATGCATTTAAAGGTTTGTATAAAATGTGGTTTGTTGTTAAAATGGAATCTTTTTCAACGTTTTTCAATACATGTCTGCTAGTATGAGGAACAAATTCGTTGTTAAATTTATCTACGTGTTTTCTACCTTTTTCTTCCGCAACCAAATTTGATTTTGGATAATCATCATTTAACTTATTTAAAAGTTTCAACGTTTTATCGGTTGAATCTTTTTTTTTTTATAAATAAATTTGTTGGAGGAATACCAATTTATTCAAAAGCGTTGTTATTTTATTAGTCATTATAGATTTTGTGAACTTCGGTTCATTCAGTTCATGAAATTAAAATTTAATATCATCATATTCACTATTTGTACTCCTTTTTGATAACTTTGTAAGTCCATGTTCCATAGACAGTATATCAACATTTGAAATGTTTCGTTTTTTAGGTTTAAAAATATTTTCATTATTTCTACTTTATTTATTCATTAAGAAAAATTGAATATCTGATAATCCAAATACCAAATTTTCATCCAAGTTTAGAGATTGTTTTAGCAAATTTGTAAAAGTGTTTTGTATGTTTTTATAAATATCTATTGAGTTATTACTTAATAAAGTAACATAAATATTTTATTCTTGTGTACCTGATGCCATTTTTAAAAGAAATGATTAATATAGTATGTTTGTTATACATATATTATTTACTAATATCATTCTGACGAATCCTTGAATTGTATTCTTTTCCGAAACCAAGCCATTTTACAAACAGTTTTTCTCCCTTTCGTTTTTAAATTATTTCTATCAAAAATTTAATATGTTTCCATTAAATTCTACAAGTTGATAGGTTATAGGATTTGTTATATAAATTTTATTTATTTTAAAAATTTTTGTAGACCAATTTGGTGTATATCTTTTCTCGAAATTATTAAATTATTTTTATATTTACTAATGCAAACTAAATCATTTATTTTATATTTTCCTCCTTTGAAAACTTTTAAATTATATACAGTATATATATATAGTATTACGAAGTCTTTTTTTAATTTTTCTTATTAACTGAATTGGGTGTTGTTTTTATAGAACGATGATATGAAGATTTATACTCCTTCAATAATTTATCTAATATATATATATATATATATATATATATATATATGCTTATGCTTGCATACTCAATTGTTTCCACATTTTATTTTTTAAAGTTCTGTTAAAGCTTCCAAGGTATTACGAAATTCTTTTCCTTGATCAGAATGGATATTTTTTGAACATTTTTCCTTTGTGTAACTTTATAATATCTTTTAATTTTTGAAATTTCTATTCCCTTTTTTAGTTTTTAATGGTAATGCGTATGCATACTTTGAAACTACATCAATTACAGTAAACATATATTTAAACCCTTTATTAAATTTAGCATACGGTATCATTTCCACTAAGTCAACCTGCCATGTATCTAAAATACCCTTTTGAATAAATCGTCGACGTTGAAAGTTCTTTCTTGCTTGACGGTGTAGTTCATTAACAAGAATTTTTTTACTCATTTTTATATTTATAGAAAGTTAATGATTCACTTCTTTCAAATGTCGTGTACTAAAGTGCAAACAAGTATCAACAGTTTATATATCCATTTACTATGATGATTTGCGGTCCCTCTGGTTGTCGGAAATCTACATTTATTATAAATTTAAGAAATAATAAACATTTAATATCTAAAAACATAGATCGAATTATTTGGTGTTTTGCTGAAAAAAATCTCTTCCGAGAATTAGCGTGTAGAGTTTATAGAAGGTAATATAGAGGATTTTGCTACTGATGAAAATTAATCGACTTTAATAATATTGTGTGAACTTTTTACTAAGGAATCTCATCTTTAATAACACAAAACACTTTTCGTAAAGGTGTTTATTCACGAGATATTTCTTGAAACTCTAAATATATAGTTATGTTTAAAAATCTTAGAGATAAGTTACAATTTCAGTATTTAGATCGCCAAGTATACCCAGAAAACTCAAAAGCTCTATTTGATATATATAATAACTGTACGCAACAAGCCCAAGGTTCGGAACGGATATTTTCAATAAAAAATAATATTTGCCAATATAAACAATGACCTCAAACCCAAAACTGTGATCATACATATTCTTTATGTTCTTAAGAAAGCAGATCCTAAATTACGAAATGTAATACTTAAGCAAGTTGATGATGATCAATATAATTAATTAGAACAATAAAATCAATAAATCAGTTCTTGACAAAATAAAACCATATAAAAATATTATTAGAAAAGTTTGTTCAACAAAAAGCTCTATGAAACAAAAAAGGAAACATCTAATTCAAAAAGGAGGTTTTCTACGAAATATTATTTCATCCGCTTTATGTGGGCTGACCGGAAAAATTTTAGAAAATGTCAAATAATTTATCCAAATTAATAGTTCAACTTACGACAAATTTAAAGTCAGATATTCTGATTTTTTCATCGAAAATTGTTATCAATATATGGTTCACACGCACTAAAAAATATTAACAAATGGTATTATCTTCTTCTATATATATAAATGAAAGTGATGTTATTTACTATTGTTATAACTCAAGAACGACTAGACCGATTTTGATGATTCTCACCAATTCGGACCGGTCACCGGCCAGAAAAGGATAATACGAAAAAAAATTCGCGAAAAATCCGCGATAAAAAAAAAAACTCTTTTTTGTCATAATTTCTTTGCCTTAATAATCATTAAAAATATTTTTTTTAATACAAATTATAACAATTACTGTTTCTGTTTCTATCGAAACGCTTACTTTTTTGTGCAATTTGTTTTCTGGTGGTGGTGTAGAATTCTATTTCCAAACGGTAAGTTCCAAGTAAAGCTCATCATTTAGTGAGGTTGTGATATTTAAAACCATTTGTTGTATTTTTGGCATTCGTTATTAAGTGTTATTCACAATGCCGCGACCCCGGAGATCTAATATTTCGCGTCGAACACGTAATGCAAGTACTTATCGTAATATCGTCAATCAATTGAATATATATGAACGAGAAATCGCACGAGAACAACCCCGTATTAGTTTGGCCCGACTTCGTACATCACAAACGCAGGAAGAAAGGCAGGCGAGAAATGAAACGGCTCGGTTAGCAATGAGAAATCGTCGAGCAAATGTAGCAATTCAACAACTTTAAAATTTTTAATCAACGCATAAGAAGAATTGCTTCAAGTTCTGATTTGAATCTAGCAGCGTTCCATTACAACTGCAATTTCGACTACAGCTCTCATCATTCCGTTCAAAAAAAAAGACATTGTCTATCCGCTAACCTTAAGATGAAGTAATAAATAAATATAAATTCAAATTTGCCTTAAATACATGCGTATATTTTTTGATTGAGCCCACATCTACATCATATTTAAATTCTTCTGTAAAAAACACTTTATAATAGGTATTCCTTAGATTTTTATTTAAAGGTCGTAAATTTCGTTAAAATATCAATTTAAATCGTTCAGTAATACAACACTAATGTTTGCTTAGGGCCAGCAACGCGGCTCGGGTCATCGTTCAGTAATACAACACTAATGTTTGCTTAGGGCCAGCAACGCGGCTCGGGTCAGCTTCTACATCATATTTAAATTCTTCTGTAAAAAACACTTTATAATAGGTATTCCTTAGATTTTTATTTAAAGGTCCTAAATTTCGTTAAAATATCAATTTAAATCGTTCAGTAATACAACATTAATGTTTGCTTAGGGCCAGCAACGCGGCTCGGGTCAGCTAGTTTTGAATAAAGATTAGCTAAATTTTTAATTGGAACCCAAAAATCGTCTTCTAGATTCAATAATCTACGTGATAATGAAATACTAACAAGAAAAATATATAAGAAACATATTGAAACTCAAACAACAGAATCAAGTGGTGTAGGAACACAATCTAATATAAATATAGCTAAGGACATTTACACTAACGATAATTATGTTGAAATTGATATGGATTCAACAGTACAAAAACTTAATCCTAATACTGCCTCTTCAGTAGCTAAACGACTTAAACATTTTTAAAATAATGGAACACCAAAAATAAGAATATTGTCAAAGGAAGAGAATCATAAAAGTTTGAAGCAATTAACTTTACCATACCAGTATTCTTCTTGAGTAACTATAGAGAATTTTTATAATCTAAAAGACTTAGATTTTTACCCACATTGTTTTTGATATCCTTAGCCCTTAGCATTTTTGCTCTCAATCCGACAAATTTCTTAACAATTTCCCATATTTTCTTCTTTCGTCATACCTAGCACTTTTTTATTCTTTTCTGAAATACCAAATATATTACTTATATCACATTCTGATGTATCAAACATAATACCAATAACACTTATAATGTCTATAAAAGTCTTCCGTTTCTATTCTATATATAAAAGAGTCTGTGTCCATATAATTAAGGTCAGCTTTAATGAAAATCATACATCTTCCATTTTGAAAGTTTAAAAATTGTAAAACCTACATAAATTGGTTTATTATAATATGAATAACTTTTATTAAGTTCAACAACAATCATATCTTCATTAAATATATTATATGAATTAAATTCCGGTTTTGCAATGAGATTTCGTGCTCCAAGTTTTCTACCAATACTTTCCCATTTATTCACAATTTTAATATCCTTACGTTTGTCTACACTTTCCATTATTTTTCCGTACACAGCGTTGTTTAATAATTTAAAGAAGCTTTTCTCAAAAAATTTTTTTATTTGCATTAGTTCTATGGAGTGTATTTAATGAAATATACTTTTTAAACCAATCAGATTGTCTACATTTTAATATTCTGTGAATTTTTTTCACTTTTAAACCATGTTTCGGACACTGTTACAAAATTTTTATAATAAATAACATACTCGTATTTATCATTCAAATCAACAATTCATTTAGGTTCTTTTCATTCTGGAGATATTTTATTTTTTTATTTATTATGAATATCGTGGAGTTCTTTTGGGTATATTAAATCAACTTCTAATATATAACCACAATTATAATCATTTGGAATTGAATCTGAGGAAAAGCCATCAATATCTTCAATCCACTCTAAATTACCTTCAGGCAAAGCTTCTAAATACTTAGATAAATACTTAGATGGTAATTCACTATTATAATCAGACAAATATTTTTGATTCGCAATTGAATGTCTATGGAAGAAACATTGCACTATCTCTTCTCTAGTCCTCTTTTGAATAAATGAGATTTAGATATGATCAGTTTGTAAATGTAATTTAATATTTGTTAGTTTGAGCATAGTATGCCATTAAAGTCCCAGATCTGTATAGTAGTGACACGAATCTAAATTTTATATATTTTTACAAACTAGCCTAAAGTTTTTAAAAACATCTGTTTTTAAATATAACATTAAATAATCTTCTAATGTTTTGCAATCAAAAATTATCCAAACATCTTCTGTATGAGTATAATCGTCTATTAAACATTTTGTATCTGTTAATTTATTATAAAAATCATCAATGTTGGGTAAATTTGTTTCCATAAGTTTTACAACTGAATTTAAATAATTATATGGAAAAACATCTTTCCTTATAAGGAAACTTACTTTCATCACTATAATTTGATTTTACTGTTTTTAAATCATTTTTAGTTAAATCTTTTTTACCAAACTATCCAAATTAGATGACATAATGACATAGTTTTGAAAGCGATATATATATATATATATATCAAAATTAGCTTTTCTTCTGCGGTTAATTGTGTCATTGGTTCAACTTTTGGTAAAATATTTGGTAAAATATTTACCATCTTTAAATAAACTTTCTATAAAAAGTCTAGGTGAATCTAAACCTTTGAAAATACGTAAGTTATTCAAATTGTTATCAAAATTACATTTAATTAAATAATAAAGTGCATAGCATGTCTATCAAATAATGTTGTCGAATAAACACCCCCTTTCGGAATGCATGTGCATGTTTGAATATTTTCAAATATGTACTCTGAATCTGCAAATATAACAAAAGGTATCTTATTATAATTCTTGAATTCTAAAATTGACTTATCTGTATAGGGAACATACGCAACCTTCTTTCTGCAATCTTTCTGATGCTTTTCAAATTTGTCAAGATTGTAAAAATAGCACAATAGATTCTCTGTGTATTGTCAACTGTGATGTAGACATTCTGTAAAAATAAATATATTTACAAACATTTATTATTTAAGAAAAAAAAAAAAAAAAAAAAAAATTAAAAATGGTCAAGATTTTTTTTCTTTTTTTTTACTTACCTTGAAATACTTTTGATCCATACATAATGTATCCATATATAATGTAATGTAATATTAAAATCAGCAATTGCTAATAATATTGGCCATTTGAAGCAAAACTCATCTTCATTTTGTACACTAATACAAGTTTTTTGAAAATTTTAATTGAATTGGGAGCGGTATATATGACGACCCTTTTAGTGGTTGGTATTTACTCAAATTCAATTGAATTTTAATCAATTGAACTAGAGTTCAACCACTGTCCCTTTCCTGGAACTCTTCCATCTTATGTACAATAATTTGCGTTTTATTATTAAATATGTCATCGAATTTAGTTAAGTTAAAAATTTCCACCATTTTTTTCTTTTTTGAAAATATTTCTTTTCTATCGGAATATTTTCCAAGCCATCCATGTTGGACTAGACATATTTACCTTTATAGCATCATTCATTTTTAAAAAGCTAGCAAGTTTTTCTTTTAATGGTCCATATGATTCCTTCATAAATATCTCTGGTATTCTTCTTTCAAATTTTCAATTGAAAGAGTCGCCACTCTTTTTTTAAAAGCACTTCTTATTATTTTTACCTTAACTCCTATTGATGATTTAATATTTTATGTAGATGCATGAGTTCTTTCATGCATTTTGAAATTTTCAACTTTGGCAAACACTTTTTTGTATTTTGAAGATTTATAGTGGAATTCTATTTTGTTTAATATTATTTTAATTTGTTTAAACACCCACAATTTTATTAATTTTAAACACAGAAGTAAGTAGTATATTGCAAACTAATTAAAAATTGTATTCTTATTTCGCTTTAATTAAAACACAAAAATATTTATGTTTAACACAAAATTGGTTAATAAGTTATACGTTGGTATTAACTCTGTCAATGATGTATAATACAATGACTGTTGACTAGTGATTTAGTTAATTTATATTATTCAAAATACTTTGAAAATGCTTACTATTGCATAAAATTAAAATTTATACAACATGAAAAACTACAGCGGAACAACAGTGTTTCTTTCCAATTAAAAGTTAAATATTGGTATGGTTGATAGAGGGGAATGTCGTGAATTTTTGTATATTTTGGTTTAATATCCTGAGCCAATTTAATACTTTATTCATACATCTAAAATATAACAAAACATTTAAATATAAAAAAAGAAATATTTAAAACTAGCGGACCCGGCGAACTTCGCCTCGCCACAATTTTAAGCCTTTAGAGTAATAATTTTGGCTGAGAACTTTCTATTTTTTCATTTGGAAAGGCATTAAGGAATAATTTCACACAAAATATCGTACAAAAAAATCAATTTTCGATTTTTCCAATTTTCCGACTTTTGCGGAGAGATTTTCCAATTTTCAGCATTTTCCGCAATTTTCCATGGTTTACACTAAGAACTTTCTATTGTTTGGTTTGGAAAGCCATTAAGGAATAATTTCACACAAAATTTCATACAAAAACTCGATTTTCCATTTTTTCAATTTTCCGACTTTTCCGGAAGGATTTTCCAAAATTTTCTTCCGTAAAAACCTTCTCCTCGAAAATACGAACAACTGACAAAAAATTTTACAGAAATCGGCCCAGCCGTTCTCTTTTTATGAATTATATATTTCATATTATATTTTATGAATTTTTTACACCGTTTATATATATAGAAGATTGTTATCCAAAAGCGATAAATTATCATTTTGTTAAGTACACTTTGAAGTAACCTTTAGAACAATGATAAAAAATATATTCTGATATGTCTTTTTATAGCAATTAAATAAATTCCACCAAATATCATCAAATAAGTTTAAACAGATTCACAAGTTCTTACTAAAAAAAGTTTTTATATAAATTGAGTGATTTTTTTTTAATATAAGAACAAATTATATAATGCGAGTAAAAATAATCTCTCTAAATTTGTTATTAGAATATTCAAAATTAATCTCGACCAGACCCAACAAAATTAAATATGTCTTCATTAATGTCAAAAACCTTTCACAAGATTATTCTTTCCATATAAACAAAAAACAATTCTCAAGTTTATTTTTGCACTTTACAAAAACAAAAATAGCTATATAAATATAGATGAATAAACCAAAAATATTCAAACACTACGTATACAAGCCATCAGTTTTTAATTTCATCAAAAACAATTCTCAAGTTTATTTTTTCACTTTACAAAAAAAAAAAAAAAAAAAAATAAATAAATAAATAAAATAAAAATGTTTTCTCTCTATTATATATTATTATACAAAAATAAATACATTGGTTGTCAATTTCAAAAAGAATGTAAAAAAATAAATTTTTTATATAAGAATTACAAAAATAAATTCATTGGTTTTCAAATTCATAAAACAAATTCCTCTTCAAAATTCCTCTTCAAAATTCCTCTTCAAAATTTCTCTTCATTGAAAACAAAAACAAGGTTTCAATTTCATAAAAACAAATTCCTCTTCAATATTCCTCTTAAAAATTCCTCCTTATGGGATTCTCAAAAATCTGAACATACAGAAATATGCTACTGCTATGTGTTCTCTTAATAATTGATAGTCATACCATCATAACAATTGATAGATAGCATTTCGGCTGCCATCAGTACCTGATACGGATTAGCAGTTTTAAGAAGATATCTAATCTCTCTGAATAATATTAGAAATGTTTACTAATACTTCCAGAAGTATTTAGTGGAGGAGGAACATTATTTTCAATAATAAACATTAATAAATTAATCTCTTTAATCAATCAATTTATATTTGAATGTAAAAACCTAGGTTTTATTCTTTTCGCTAACATCCATCGTGAATTGATTTTTTTATTTGGTTTGAAAATTATTTTATTGATCCAATGTCAATAGTTTTGTTTTCAGTTGAAATAATATTTTCAAAAATAAACACTCAAACTTTTTTTGTACTTTGATGCAAGCAACCAAATATCAAAAATTTTTAGGTGAAAACTATGTTGACAAAATATCAAAAGGAACAAGTTTTAGCAAAATTTTATTATTTTGGAAGACCGCATATCAGGAACTACAACAGGATGATTTATATAATGGGACATTGTGGGACTTTTTAGTTTTCGTCCAATAAAAACTAATATAAAAACCAAAAAATTGCAAAATGTTGAAGACTGAAAAATTCACACGATTTTTTTCTTCTTGATAACCTTTTTCAAATTATGATAGATAACACATCAATCTTTAAAATAAGAAAAAATTTAAAAAGTTACAAACATTCAAAATTGAACTATTCACCAAAAAATAATTCGTATAATATTTGTCTTCAACTATAGTGTTGTTCAAGGTGCCGTTACTTAACAACAGTTAACATTTTTTAATACTTTTTTTATTTTTCAAGTATCTGTAAAGTTTTAATCAATATAATTAAGTTTTTTTTCAAAACTCGAAAAAAATTTTTGGGATTTTGATAAGCTAACTTGTTAAAATCACACACAGTGCATCAGTTTAAAAATAAAATTGTCTTTGTAATTAAAAAACTGCAAAAAATGCCTTTTTGCCGAACTTCGTAAAATTCAAATCGCAGATACGGCTTAATCATTCAAGATATTGACCTAATTCTCTTTTAATTTTATTTCCTGTAATTTTTTCTATAAACCTGCATAGCTTTATTCGAACTATTTTAAAATTTGTTTAATAAAAATTTTTAAAATTTTGAGAATGAAATTTTGAAACAGTCTTAAAAAAACACATATTTTAACCAAGTGTTATCCTGGAGATACAAACACATTTTTTTCAGAAATTATGGTTTGAACTTAAATAAAAATAGCATTTTATTTAAACATTTCTCAAAAAAATTAAAAATTTGTTTGTACACTACTTACGCAAGTGGTCTAAAACATATTAGTGGTCTGGGAAATTCGTAATAACTTAAACATTTTTGGACAGATCTTTTTCTTTTTGATTCTGATAGATATTTATTTTTAAATTTTTCGTTACAAAGCAAAATATTTGATCGCAAAATTCTTTAATAACTGTAAAAAAGTCATATATTTTCTACACTTTAAAGTGGAAAGAACTATAGGATATAAATTAATTCCATATTTTTTGCACTTACATTTGTTTTTTTTAACTGGAAGTTTTAATAGAAGCATTACAAAGGGAAACATTGATATTTAAAAATAGCGGTACAAAGCATATTTTTGAGAAATAATGTTAATATTTGAACGTAAATAAAATTAAAACAAGTAAAGGTATTCCAATGAAATTTTGGCAAACTTGTTTAAAAACTTGACTTTTTTCACAAAATGATCACCCAGCCGTTGTAAACGGCTCAGAAAATATTTTTTGTGTATTAAACAAACATATTGAGGTATATATATATATATATATATATATATATATATATATATATATATATATGTATGTATGTATGTATATATATATATATATATATATATATATATATATATATAAAATCGTTTTGGGATCATGGTGCGCGGTGAATTAATTTGGGAGCTAAAAGAGCAATAGCAGTCAACAATTGAAAAGAAAAAAAATTATTTGAATTAAGTTTATATATATATTTTGTAATATTAATATGGATTTTTAATTTTATTTTATTTATTTTTTTTATTTATTTAGTTAATTTTAATATATAAATAAACTATAAAAGTTTTTTTTTGCCAAAAACATTAACATATATACACATAAGCATACATAAGTACATGCATACATACATACATAACTAGTATATTGGTTTCGTAAAACCCAGCGGTTCGCCGAACTAGTTCTGTAACGTCGAATTCGTTAGCCACTAAGAACTACAACTAGTTATTCTTCAACCAATTCGCAATGTTTTTAACTGGTGAATTCAACATAGTAATGTCATTGCAGGTAACCAATTGACAACCCTTTGCATTACTATTCACTATTAGTTTGGGTGGTACTGTGAAGCTAAATATGTCATTATAAATAATCAACTGGCACAACTGCTTAACAATTCACTAGTAACTTCAAATGTAATATGATGCTACACATTGCACTATTCGAAAGAAACCAGCACTAACGGCATAATAAGTCACTAGTATTTTAAGTAGTACGAAAACTCTAACATTTGGGACGAAAAAGTTAAAAAATAAAAATAAGTATTTTGTCTATTTATTATTTAGTATTTATTTAATTTATCAGAAATATTTATTTAATAATCAGAAATATTTTTGTTTCTGCTGTTTTATTTTAATTTAAATTATTTTTTTCCATCGGATGCATTCAGCTGTGTTCAATCTCTTTCCTTCTGGTTTGTAGGCTCATGTATTAACCACTGGGCTATTGATTTCTTTATTTAACACTGCGCTATGTGCTGTTTTCAATTTCATGTGAATGTTTGTAATTAGTTAGTTGGTAATGTAGATATAGTTTTGTTTATGAATACGTATCATAAAAACACTAACGGCGAATTTTTGGCATTTTTATTTTATAATTTTTATATTATTCATTTAGACAAAATTTGATGATTTAACAACCAGTTGAATTATCAAAATTATATCTAGCGAACTCAATATATTATAATATATTAAGTATAAAGTTGTCCTAAACATAGTAGATTTTTATGAAAGAGAAATAAAACAGAATATTTTTTTAACTAAAGGAAGTATAATTTTTTTTTAGGAAATGATTTTACTAAATTTGTAAAAAAAATATTTTTAAAAGCTAATGATTATGTATGCAATAAGACTAAAATACATAGCTAAATAATCATAATATTAATTTATAAACATTACAAACAAAAACATTCAATATTATCAAAAATTATTTTAGTAATCTTTAGTATATTGAAGTATTATTCGTTTGTGCTGGATGTTTGTAATGCACATAAATATCGTTTATGTATACTAATCGATTCAGAATCGCTTCACGAGTCGATTTATCGATGTTCGTCTGGCTGTGCATGTAAACCTTGTGAATAAAGTACTAGTCGCACTTTTAAAGATAATTTTATAAAATTTGGTACATAAAATTATTTTGGCTTAACGACTAAGCCTATTGAAATTAGTTATAATCGGTCATTATTTCAATAAAATTCGGCATAAATAAGATGGATAGAAATTTCAATCAGTATTCCAAATTTTTATGGATATCAGCCCATTTCCCTAAATCATTTAACATACATAAATCACATAAATGTTTGTATCACGATATAATATTGAAATAAATGTGTTTCATGTATACAAAAAGTATGGTATGGGAGTATGGTCAATCTATAATTGACCATAGTTCCCATATAAGACATTCCTGGAAAATTACTTGTACACATATACATAATGGTGTAGGGTATGGTCGTGGTAGGCTTTTTTACATATTCTTACTTTACATTTATTAGGGTCTTAATCTAAGTATTCAGAACAACCTTTTTACCATTTTTGGTTAAAAACTTATTTAACATATCACACACTTATTTTTGTTACAATTTTTCTAATAATTAAATCCGAAAAATTTAAAGTTCCAAATAAATTTGTAAAATTACCTATGTCAACTACTAAAATGGTTTTTGAATAATATTAAATATTTTTGTTAATAAAGTTTATACATAAATAAGTATTACAATTAATTAGCTATTTTAGTTTGATTTCTTATCTGTACAGCCATTTCGTAACTTTTTAACTACAAAAATTTGTCATTAAGTATCGAAAATTGATTAGTTAACAAATTTTGTCTTTAAGTGCTATTCCTTGGTAAAATTTTACCGATTTTTGTCGTTAAACACTTCGGTAGTTAACGATAAATTTCGATAAGCTAACTATAAAAAAAGTTCTCGCAAAACCATAACGATAATAATAACAATGTTGTTAAATTTTTGAAAATATATTTTAAAAAAGCTGATTTTGGATCTTAAATACCAAAAATTGGAAAAAATTAAGAGAACAAAATAAGAGTTTATAACTGAATATTTACAATTTTGAAGCAGATTTATTATTATTATTATTTTATTTTATTACTATTATTATGCCGGTGCGAACGTAACCGTCAATGGCGACCGTTATCGTGCCATGATAACCGACTATTTGATGCCTGAAATTGAAGCTCGTGATCTCGGCGACGTTTGGTTTCAGCAAGACGGCGGCACTTCCCACACATCGCATCAATAAATGGATTTATTGAGAGAACACTTCGGTGAGCACATAATTTCACGTTTTGGGCCGGTCGATTGGCCACCAAGATCGTGTGATATCACACCGTTAGACTTTTTCCTGTGGGGATATGTAAAGTCTAAAGTTTATGCGGACAAACCCGCTTCGATTCAGGCCTTGGAGGAAAACATCACGCGTGTCATTCGCTAGTTACCAGTCGAAATGCTCGAATGAGTCATCGAAAATTGGACTCAACGGATAGACCATCTGCGACGTAGCAACGGTCAATATTTGATAGACATAATCTTCAAGAAATAAATGCCAAAGAATGTTCTTTAAAATGATAATAAACATTCCCCATTAAATTTGAATTTTCTGTCTTTTTTTCTTTAAAAAAGTAGGGAACATCGAAATGGATCACGCTTTATAATAAACATTTAGCATCAAATTAATTTCACAAATATTTCCAACAACATATATATACTCATATTGCTATGTTGCTGGTAGACAATCTGCTCACATTTATATAACATTTATATAATATTTACACTTTTTTCACATTTTCTCAAGAAAATTGTTTTATTTTTAAATAAAAATTCTATTTTAATTTAAAATTTGTGTTTTTCAAATAATGACGTTCTATCACTTCTATCGATATTCGTCGTTAAAATATACTGAAGAAAAAATCGTTCACTTATAGTAGGGAATAGCAAAATCGTAAAAACAACCGAAATTTTTCGTTAATTAACAATATCGGTAGTTAATGAAAAAAAGTTTCGGATTTGAGGTACTGGTTTTTAAAAATATCTCTTATAAATTTAGTAAAATCATATTTTCTTGTCAATATATATATACCGAGCAATGTATTTGAGAAATTATATATGTATATAGGTACTTTAAGTAAAACAATTTTAAAAATATAATAAAAATAAGCTATCTTTCGTAAATATCCCTGTTCAAATATATTACAACAAGAATAACAAAATGTTTTAAACACATTTAAAGAGCACTTTTGGTTATTTTGTAACCTCTTGCAGGCCACTTATTGCATTACATTTCAATAGTGCATTCTATAATATAATAGTTGTAATGAATTCGTCTTTGAATAAAGTCAGCGATAGCTTTTTACAACTTTTTGCAATATATGGGTGCAAAAACTCTAAAAAAACGTGACCCTATCATTTTATTTATATTGAAAATTCCATGAAAGAACAAACAAAAATTTACCGAGTATCTTTCGATTTTCATTAAATTTCATTAATTCATGGATGCCTATATTGATTTCAGTTTTGCGAAATTACGAAAACTCGCGATTTTATTTCGCTTTTTCACTTTCCTAAAAAACTACAAAATCTCAAAAGTGAATAAATTTAACTAACAATATTTCTCGGAAGACTCCGTGAAATTCAATGATCTAAATCGCGTTTGAATTGTGATTACATCAGCTTTAATACGAATATATTACAAACGAAAAAAATTTTTGAAAAAGACATTTTAATGCAATTGCATTTTTTAAATGCATTTTCTGTTGAATAAGCTATTTTAGATTTTTGATTTTTTAGCATATTTAGAAAGTAGGAAATCTTTATATTAAAATAAAAATCCAATTTTTTTTAGGAACGAACATACCTACTATGCACAATTTCGCTTTTTATAAAACCGATTCACATTATTTCATATAAAAATTCTTTTCTTCTGTCATTATTTTTAAAATATGAATAGGATTACATATTTTATTTAAAAAATCTATTGGACTACTATTTAAAAATTGATTAAAAATAGTAAACCTTTATGTATTAGATAAATTAATATTGCAGCTTATATACGTCTTACGTTTATACATAATGCGTTGCTGTACAATTTTTTACGGCAATTCCAGATTAACGAAATTATTTACAAATAAGATCTAAAATGTTGCCATTTTTTCATTTTTGTGTTTTCAAAAATGTGATAAATATTGAAAAATATTGTGGAAAAAAGAAAAAAAAATATTTATAAAAGAAAAAAAAAAAAATAGTATTTTATTTACAATATACTATCAACTGTTAGTTCAGTATTTAAAAACTTTATTTGTAAATAAGAAGTGTGTACTCGTATAAACTGAGTAATAGTACATATACGAACATTTCAAAAATAAGTAAGCAATTGTATTTTTTAAAGGGATTTTTCGTTAAATATGCTATTTAAAATTTTTGATATTTTAACATATTTGGAAAGTATGGAATTTTTACACTAAAATACAGATTTCAAATTTTTGTGACGCGCAAATATCCAATGTATAATAAAATTAAAAAAAACATGTTCCACATTTTTCGTGTAAAAGTAAATTTTTTTTCTTATTTTTTGAAAAAATGATTTAAATTTGCTTAAAAGTTAACAAAATGTTGAAAGTATGCAAATTTAAATATTTATATATCTTGAAGTTAGTGAAGGATTTGTAAAACTTTAAAAGCATATAAAAGGCATATTAAAGCATATAAAATGCTATTGTCTTGTTTTTGAGTAATTCAGTTTCGCGTTTTCAATATATCCTTTTCGTTAAAAAATATTTGCAAAAAACAAAAAAATATGTGAAATGTAAATAGTTTCGTTAATCAGGAATTGTTTTGATGAGTTAGTAAGTTACAGTAGAACAATTATACGGCAACCCATTACACTTTTATTTGCAAATAAGAACTGTGTATAAATGTAATATGCATATAAACTGCGATATTAATTTACTGTTTTTAATAAATTTTTAAATAATAATTCAGTACATTTTTAAATAAAACATAATCCTGTTCTTATTTAAAAACAATACCAGAAAAAAAGAATTTTGAAATGAAAAATGTGAATCGCTTTTAGAAAAAGCAAAATTGTGCACAGTAAATGTGTTCGTCCCAAAAAATTTAGATTTTTATTTTAATATAAAGATTCCCTACTTTCTAAATGTGCTAAAAAATCAAAAACCTAAAAGAGCATAGTCAGCGATAAATGCATTTAAAACTGCAATTGCATTAAAATGCATTTTTTACAAATCGATTTATTTATGAAATATTTGTATTGAAACTGACATAATCACAATTCAAACGCATTTTAGGTCATTAAATTCCATAAGGCCATCTCAGAATTATTGTTACTTAAAGTTAAATACTATTGACCACTTATTATGGCTCGAGTCTTAATCGAGCAAAGCTTCCAATTCTTCATTTTTAAGATAATAATAAAGTAAATCTTCCCAATCAGACTTCTATTCCACGGGAAACACTCACGAGTATTAGACTATAAAAAAACAATTGAGTTTATATAACATTTTAGACTTTTTCCTAGACCTCCTTAAACGTTACATCGAAACCCCAAGGGTAAGCGGATCTTAATTTTTTTTTAAGTATTCCCGGAACTTTTGTATTTTGTAAAAATAATATTAGTTGTTTGCAATTAATTCTATTATTGGGGATAGCAAATAAACAAACCAAACAAAATATTAGAAAAGGACAAACATTGAACAAAACACCGATTTGATGTAGCTCCTCAGTAACATTTTTAAAATGTCAACGAGTTTCTACGTGAAATTCCTACACTTTTATACTTAAACAATTTTGAAACAAGAATCACCCAATGCACAGTGGGAATTTTTTGTCTTTTTCTGATCATAAGTCTTGAGAATATTTTCCATATTATTAAATTAAATTATTTACCAAACTCTCTTTAAATCTTAAATTTATTGTTAATTGATTACATATGCTTAAATTATATTTGAAAATTTTAACACTTAGAGCAATACACACTGAGGCAAAAAATTGGATTTTGTGGCATTAACTAAACCGTAAGATTTTATAACAAGGTATTGGTATTGTTGAAAACAGAAAGATTTCAGCATTTAAAAATGTTAAAAAATGTCACATTTTGGGATTGAAAACTAAAATATATTTTACATATAATTTGCATGCAAATACACATGTCTATCTACTTTTAAAATAAAAATGTATGTTTAAAGATGACTTTTTTAATATAATTATATAAATTGTGATCGGTAGTGAAAATAGTTTTTAATAAATATTTCTGTTGGGTAACAAATAAAATACATATTTATACCCGCATTCACAAATACATTGTAGAGACAAAATTTATATGAAAAATCTACTTCAAAAGACATTTAAATTTAAAAGTTGTTTATGAATGCTGGTATAAATATTTTCAAAATGATTATCTAGAAATTCATAACAAATCGCGAAGTGAAAAATTGTCAAATTTCCCGGGAAATTTGTCCCGAGAATTCTCAGGATATAAAAAACCAAAATAAAAAAAATATATACCAAGTTTTTAAAATTATAACTTGCATCATTGTAAGAAGCGAAATTTGTTGGCATTTTTGATAATGCTTATAACAAACAATTTAACCACCTTCATGTTTTTAATGTGGCACTAAATAATTTATTGAAGAGATTTAGCGGTGTTCATCAGTTCGTCTGCCCAACCGTTATTAATGCAAACATTCTGATTATACTATAGGTCACAATTTTCAATATGTCTTAATAAAATTTGACATATAACTTTCTTTCCAATAAGAACTCAAGTGGAATTGGTTAAAACAGTCATAAAAAGGTTTTCCCGAAATACGTTTTAACAGTTTCTATTATGATACCTAATTTTGTGAATATCGGCGCAAAATTAACTTTCACATAAGTGTCCCCATTGAAAATAATTTTTTGAAAATCATACATGCGTAAATTTGGCAGCAAATTATATCAAATAATATAAAAAATCTTTTGTTTCAACTTTCAAGAGTACTAATTATAAAAATTTATATATAATTTACACCAAAGTTCCCAAATGGGGGTCCGCGGACTCCTAGCTACCCGTAGCAACATTACAGGGGGTCCACGAGGGAGACCGAAAATGTGTATGGAATTACATGACAATTTTTTTATTTTTCGGCATATATAATTATGTATAAGTTGGATTCCACAGATGCCTTTCATTTGCATGGGAAAAAAAGCTGTTCTAGCTTCGTACAGATATCAATGCTAATAGCGAAGGAAAAGAGACCATACACATTGCTGAACCTTTAATAAAGCCTTGTTTTGCTGTCGTTGGGAATATAATGTTAGATAATAAAGGTCTGCAACGAATAAGTTTTCACTGCACATATGAAGACCGACATTGAATATATTTACTACTTGTTCTCTCTCTCTCTTTCTCTGAGAGCACAAGTAGTGAAATATAGTTAACGGTTGTTTGTCGAATAACGAGTAAGTAACAATAGAGTAACAAATGTAATAAGCATAGAAAAAGTACTGCATGTTCTATCTCGAGACATATATGGCCCCAGTACGATCAAAAGCGGTCGAGTTTCATTATGGGATTGCTTGGAACACTTGTAGCCATTATAACTGGACACTGGATTGCTGGTGCACACACCAGGAGACTAGGACTCCCTTTTAACCACTATTGTAGAAGTTGTCTTCATGAGGAGTGAGATACAGTAGAACATTTTCTTTGTCACTGTCCTGCTCTTGCGAATACAAGGACTGCTGAATTTGGTAGTCCATATGCGCGGATATCTGATCTCCCAGCAATTGATGACAGACGGTCAGGTTGGTTCGATTAGTTTAAAGGTTCGATTAGTGGGGCAGAATCGAAATTTTTTGGAAATAAATCTGTAACTTCTGATCGGCTGGTTGGATTTTCATTTGGTATAGACGCAGCAGAGGAGTGTACAATGTTAAGTTTAGAAGGGGGGCACAACAAACCCCTCAGGGGCGGAGCTTAGGGAACTTTAAAGGCGCATATTTCTGAAATGAGGCATGACATTGACTTGAATCTTTTTGCAAAAGTTCGGAAATTATATATGCTAAAGGATAAGCTTAATTTGGAATACATATTTTTAAAATTTCTTTCGCTATTTAGAAATAAATCAAACAAAAGGTCCAATTTGGGGTTTTTGGTGAAAATACAAATTTTTTAATTGTAATAATATATTTGTTTAAAAAGATATCTTAATAAAATTTGCAGGAAATGTAGATGTTATAAATATAAATAAAATCGCGTTAACCAAATTTCAGTCAGGGTTAGGGTTTTCCTGAATTCCCAAAAAACTAATCAAAATTCCCAAAAATGGGATTTTTTACATTTATGGCTAATCCAAATTTTTCCGAAGTCCCGTAAATTTTGATTTAAAACTTTTAGCAACATATTGAAGATTCTTAAAATATATTCCGCTTGTCGATTCGTGCTTTGGAATTTGAGAAAATATGGTTTAAAATCAAAACTTTTATATAAAATGGGCCGAATTCGGGAGGGTGTGTACCTTGACCAATTGAGTTATTGGGCTTGTTTTTTATCCTAAAATCATCTCTGTGAAGTTTCCTTTCAGAAAAGTGCAAAATTGTTATACGTTGCTAAAGAAAATTTTATTTTAGGTAAAAAAGAGTGTAGATACTTTTTCGGCTAAAAAAACACAAAAAGTCGTCTTTTTTGCAATTTTCAAATTCAAAATCGTTTATTTTTGGACTCGGTAAAGATATCGACTTCAAATTTTTTTATTCAATAGATAATTTTGTTCTTTAACTATTTAAGAAAAAAACTAATAAAATCGGTCGGAAATACTAGGATATATATGAAAACAAAACTGGACCAAGAACATGCAAAATTATGGTGCTTAAAAATTCAAACGCAAATAACTCGAAAACTATAAGAGATAAATAGCACATGTAAGCATGCTTTTTATAGGTCTTATCAATAACATTTGAAATATAAAATATTTGAAATCGGAAGAGGAACAAAAATTTGGCAAGCGATTACAAATTTTTATGCCAGAGGTACCTAATTTTGAGCCCCCTTAGCTCCGCCCCTGAGGAATTTTTTGTGCCCCCCTTCTAAACTTAACATTGTACAATCCTCTGCTACGCCTATACCAAATGAAAATCCAACCAGCCGATCAGAAGTTACAGATTTATTTCCAAAAAATTTCGATTCTGCCCCACTGTGTAGTGAATGATAAATAAGAATATAATAAAACAGAAAAGTAAGAGGTATGGCAGGAATTTTTGATAAAAACGGAATAGATATGAAAAAAATGCTTTAATATTATTCTATTAAATATATATATATAGATATATATATATATATAAATATATATATATATATAATTATATATATATATATATATATATATATATATATATATATATATATATATATATATAAATATATATATATATATAAATATAAACCTGTCTTGAACCATGTTGAATTTTATAAATAAAAAAATAAAAACTAAACAAATTCTGAATTTATATTTAATATATATTTTAGCCCAGAAAAAATTACCTTTTAGAAATCTTTAAAAAGCTTTAAAAAATCCAATAAATTAAAAAAATATTTAAAAAGTGTATAAAAAATCTACAACTGATTCTTGAATCGTTTCCTAAAGCTTCTATAGAACTAGCTCTGAATGTGACAATTTCAAAAAAATTAATTGATTAAAGAGTTACCTATCTTTAACATAACTAGTTCTGGTGGTGATAATTTCGAATAAAAATCATTAGTCGTATCACCAAATTAGAGCAAGTAGTGGCTATTTTCAGGCGTTCTGGAACTAGAACTAATACAGTCTTTCCTGGGATTTTTTTATTTCTGCTTTCTTAAATTCAAAAAAACTACATTCGGATAAAGTTATTGTTATCCGAATTTTTTTTCTTTATTGCTTTTGAGGAATCCCATTTTAGATTTAAACATTTTGACCTCTCTGAAAATTTCTCTGTAGCAAGTATACCCATAAGGCTTCTTACCAAAAAAATATAAAAAAAATTAAAGATGGACTTTTTTAGATACAAGTCATTAAAGAAAATTCTTACAAAAAAATATGTTAATAAAAATATTTTCAAAAGCATTTTTATATGGCATCTTAAAATACAAGCAAAAAGAATTATTTTGATATCTTTTGTTTAACAAAAGTTATGGCCATTTAAATAAATATGTTAATCACCTTCAAAGCTATAGAGTTGCCACAGTTCTCAAAATAAAAATGAGAAAAATTAATTTTAGATGCCTATGTATCCTCTTTTACACATGTAAAAAATTTTATATAAATCGGTAACCAAGGGTAAACATTTTTAAAATTTAAAATGAAATTATTCATACGAAATTTAAAATGTATTATTTTTTAAAGTAAAAATCATTAAATAACTAATTTATTCTAAAAAAAATATAACAAAACAGTGTAAAGCAGCCAGAAAATAACATTTGTTTTAATAATATAGATCAGTTTATTTAAAATCAATGATTAACATATTTTAGTTCCCGTAAAATTCTATTTCGATTCATAATTTTATCAACATAATTGTGTTATTTTCATTTTTGCTCTTTAATATGAAAATACTCGAGGTACCATGCGAAGGTGCAAGTCAATCAGCCTTTCCAAAATTTTCAAGACGAAGGACTATAGACTAATAGGTCTGAAGTACTTTAGTCTTGTATGGGATGTTTTACCCGCTTTTGGGACCAAAACCACTTTACATCTAGTCCATGAGTCAGGCATATAAGAGCATGATAACCAAGCCGATTATATCCGAACTATAATATCAGCATTATACTAGAAGTCTGCAGGTATGATGACATCTTTGCCCGTAGATTTAACGGGGCAAAGCTGTTCAGAGCCCATCTCAGTTAATCTTCAGTCATTTGAATCTGAACTTTACTTAGGACTGAAAATATCGCAAGGATCTCCGTTATAGGGAGGCTGCCAGGAAAATGTGCATCCATTAAGACATATAAGGACTCAAGGCCGCTTGTTGTCCAGCTGCCGCAAGGTTTCTGAATGTAACTTGGGACAGAATGTGTGATCAGAGAATGAGCAATCATTTGAGACCCTCTATTCGCTGATCATGTTCGAATGCCTAGTATTTACTAGCGTAATATCCATAACCTTCCTTCTATTAGAAACTACAAAGGCTAATTCCTTACCGTTGTTTAAAACATCTAAAGTACTACAAAGGATAAAATCGAAAAAATACTCACCTCTCTATCCTCGATAGACCTGTAGAAAGATAGACTCGAAACCGTAGTATATCTTTCCATTTTACCATCAAAGGGACGGCAGGGTCTTCTTATTCATGACGATGAATATCCTCCTGGATGCTCCGTCGGATTCGGATACTCTGGTTACCTTTCAATCATTTGAGGAGATCTCAGGGTTACCGAACCGAATGAGTTCCAGAATCTCCTCTGGTTTGGACGGTTCATCCGGTACACGGGCTATGGCTCTAGGCCGACGTGGAATCTCGTCAATAGAGACCACATCTAGTCTAGCGCCTTCCCATAGGCCTTCCAAAAGAGCGATCGCTTGCTTCAGGAGCAAGGCCGATCGTTCGTTTAAGCAGGCATTTAGCTTGACAAGGCTACTCTGTCAGACAACTCTGAAAAAAAAAAGAATTGATGGTCTGCATTATGATGAAACGACTGATGTTTCTAATTTAAGTCAACTCTTATTTTTATTTCAGAAAATGAAATAATAGCTTCGCAATCAGTCTTTTAAAGTTGGCGAGGGAAAATAATGCAAAAATATTTTTGGATCTCACTGTGTAATCCACCTACAAGTTCATTGGTTTGATTGACGGTTTTTTTTTCGAAAAAAATAATGTTTAATGAGCACTCGAAATTCATTTTTAGAAAAATACAAGAGGTTGTATGTTTTGAACATCTGTTAAACGCAAATGGCGACACTTGCTCAAAATTTGACAGTAGTCTATTAACAGGTGGTATTTAATGGGAATAGTGTTGTATTTCATATAACTACGAGGGAATTTCGAAAAATCACGAACTTATTGATCCGTCCTCGTACTTGCTATGAAAACTTTATCTATATATTTAAAATTGCGCTTCAAACTACTATAGACGTAGTAAATTTTATAAAATGTGCCTTAAGAACTAGAATTTTTAAAGCCCTATGCGTCGATTTAAATGCAGAACATAAGAATTTACTACTTCTTACCGATGTTCGTTGGAATTCGAAGTTAAATATGCTAAAGGGATTATACGAGCTTAAAACCAATTACTTCGTAATCCATTCAACATTGCTACTGAAGGCATACTCGGTAATTTTCAAGAAGAAGTAATAGAACCAAAAAAAGTTAAAAAAATATAGTCGGTCAAGCCCGACTATTTGATACCCTACAGCATTCAAAGTTCGCCCGGGGGGGGGGGTTGATATGGGACTTGGGGCCATTTTATTGACCGATACTTGTATTAAGGATTTTGTATAATTCTATGAAACATATAATGCATACAATATTATGCTTTTTATTTATGTCTTTTAGGAAGATTCTCGGACGTGGACCTTATACAGGACCTATGATTAATTATGGACCGATTGTGATAAACTTTGACGCTGTCATTTCTACTCATGTAAAATTTAGTTGTGTCAAATACTAACTTGATACTTACATTTGTATGGAATTTATGCACGTTAAAGTGATTTTTGAAAGGGTCAATTATAGACCGATCTTCATGACAATGGCACCTTGTCTTCTACATGTATAAAAATTATATATGCTAAATTTCAATCAAATATTGCTATATATAAGGCATGTAACAGGTTCAGAAGGCTTTTTCCTTGGACCAGAGAAGACATGTGTACCAAATTTCATTAAATTATTTTTCGACCTGTATTTTGATTACAAGGTTTACAATGGCGGACGGACATCGTTAAATCGACTCAGAAAATGATTCTGAGCCGATTGGTCTAAGATCAGCACAAACGCTGATAGTTCATACGCCAAAGCTGACTTTGAATCTATATTGGTTATATATTTTTGATTAAAATATTACGAAGTTTACCTGTTGGTTGGGAATGAAGCATTGAAATTTTTGCTACAGTTTGTATCTACATATTTATGTGAAACTAGTTTTTCTGCCATACAGTGCATAAAATCTGAATTTAGATCACGTTTGGATATGTAAAATGAAGATGTGATTTGTCAGAAAATTCTCCCAATGTTAAAAAGTTATTAAAAACAAAGACATTTTATTATATTTAATATTTTTAATGTTTGTTTATATATATTTGTATTTTGTATAACATTAATAATATTTTATGAAATTAATATTTATGTGATCTCAAACATTAATTGTTTATAAATCTTAACAGGTTCATAGTTTTTATATCTAATAAATAAATTTTATTTAAAAGAAATTTTTTTTAGTTTTTACTACTTTTAAATTCTACTATACTAAAAATGAAATGAAGAAGATGTACCCGAAAAAATAAAATTTTTAAAAAGGTCCGTGAAGTATAAAGAGGTGGAACCCCTTGATTTACACGGTATTAATGTTTTAATTTCCTTTAACATTAGTCTAAAACTTAAACATAACATCGGACGATTAAATTCAAAAATATTTTTTACATAAATATGTGCAGAAATTTTATTAAAAATTAAATTTCACCTTTTTTATGAAATTTAATTAGAAATTTACAAATATTGTTCAACAGGCCAGGCCAAGGCAGAACAATTTTATTATATTTATAGTCCGTAGAATACTACCTATAACCTACATATGAATTTATGTTCTCCAACTTCAAAGGATATAAGTTGATCCTTTGAAACTTTAATTTTATATGGTTTTTTAAAAATGATGCATTTTAAAATGAGCAAAAATGAGCATTTGTCATTGACTTATTAATAAACGGACATTAAAAATATATG
Organism: Protocalliphora azurea; assembly: GCA_932274085.1. Taxonomy (NCBI): domain Eukaryota; kingdom Metazoa; phylum Arthropoda; class Insecta; order Diptera; family Calliphoridae; genus Protocalliphora; species Protocalliphora azurea. The sequence continues at coordinate 79,633,473 of OW026519.1, forward strand.
ATTCTGTGTTTCAAGATATGGATAATTTATGATATAAAGAAAATATACTAAAAATTTTTACATTCCAATAGCTAAAGAAAAGAATGTTTGAAAAAACTTTGACTTTGAAGGCGCGCACATAGCTAAGAAAATAGTATACCAAAGAAAACAAGTCTGGAGCAAAGATCAGGGTATTAATAGCTATTGAATTATATTGATATTAAGTTTTGCAAAATCTTAACTTTTAAAAATTGACTTTCTGTCGGAAATTTGTTCGAGAGACCCCTTTGTGCAATGTGGGTAGCAACATTAAAGTCAATCCTTATTTATCAGTTTCTCTTTCACTTATATTGTCAGTGTTGTGAATATTATTTTATTATTATTATTTTTAATGTTCTAGTACGTTTTTGATGATAAATACGTTTTTATTTTTGAAAAGAATCAAGCTTATGTAAATACCATTATGTATAAATGAAATACTTTTATTTAATTTTTGTAAAGAAAGAATTTCATTAGTCAAATTTGCTGTTTTGAGTAAAGTTTTTAAGTTACTCGAGTTATTCGAATAAATTATACCTTAATATTTTGCTAGTTTTTTCAATATTTATCAAAAAATTAAACAAAAATAATGTTAAAAATTAATTTTAATAAAATATAGAAATTGTTAAAAACATCAAAAATATGTATATTAATTGAGATCACTTAATTTAAAAAAAGGGATTAAATTCTCTTTCCGAAATAATCTTAAAAAAATAATATTTAATTAAAATTTTAATATATTTTTCTCTATAGTTTTTCAAACCCATTATTTCTCCATATTTACTTAATATTTCAATAGGCCTATGAGTACCACCTAAATTTGTTAATGTTCAATTATTATTGTCCGCAATAAATAAAATTCTGTTGGCATATTTACGAAATTGAACAAAAAAAACATCGGATTTACTTTAGATAAAAAAGTTCAGCGATTCTTAATATAAAATGAGTTTCATTCATAACCCAATTTTAAATCAAAACTTTCAGAATCTTCAACATTTTACAAAATGTTAATCATTTATCAGCGATAAAAGATAACGCCTTTCGAAACATAAAACAAAAAACAGAAAATTAAAAAAAAATGTGTTTAATTTTTCTAAGAAAACTTAAATATTTCAAAGGGGCTCAAAAAGGTGCAGACCTTTTTTGGTAAGATCTGAAGCTGATTGTCCATAGTATCTTAATAAATGAATCATTTATCTGAATTCAGCTGAATTCAGAACTAAAATTCATTTTTTTTTTTTTACAAAATTAATATTTTAGATTTTTTTTAAATATTTGCACACTTGACCTGAACTTAAAAATTAATTTTATTTCTTACAGATTTATTAAAAGATATAAGGTATTAAAATATTATCAAATTTGTTTTTTCTCTTCTTTATAAAAGCAGAATAAAATAAACAGTGGAATAGTTCTCTTGATACCTTTCGATGTGGAATTTTATGTAGTTTTACGCAGTATCAAATTGTATTGAGAATTTCCAAAACTTTATATTTGATTTAAGCGCCAGTTTTATCACATTTGAACCCATTGTGCGATGTGGTCAATAAAAATAAAGTGGTATTTAGTCTACGTCCACAAGAAGAGATTTTTATTTCCTAACATAAAAAATATAAATTAAATAATTAATTGCCTTTTTCACCAAAAATTTTAATTTTTTCCAGATTTTTTTATTTGCCTTTTTAAAACAATATTTATTCATTTAACATTATTGCTCAACTTTGTGTTTAAACATTTATTGCGAAATAAATTGCGCAATGGATTTCTTATTGGTCTACACGTAACATTTTAAAGAGAGCGAGATAGAATTTGACAATTACCAGCATAAAAATGTCTACGTGTAAACTAGGGGTTAGACTGAATAAAAGATATGTTGATATCATTAAACAAAAAAAAAAAAAAAAAAAAAATCTTTGATAAAATCTGAATTTAGCAAAAATTACTTTTTGAATATAATGATTTTTAAAAATGGAAATAATTGTTGGAAATATTTGGAAATTTCACAGTAGCTCTTTAGAATATAAGAGTTGATAATTTCAAAACCAGTTTTTAACTATGCGATATAACATGATATATGAGTTGGACATTGTTCATGGAGCCTCATATTATTGCCATTTTTAATTATAAGCTTCCAGGAAGAGGATATTTTTCACCGGCACTACAATAGTTGCGTTCTTTTAATTTTCTAGTAAAATCCATTAAACTGAGTATTTACTAGGGTTTGTGAAAAAGAATTCCCGCCAGGGAATTCCCGAGAAATATTTAACTAACGTTCCCATGAAAAATTTACTTGTATTCCCGGGAAAACGGAAAATTAAAATTATACACCTTTCAATTTCATTTTAGTTTGAAAATTTATTTCATTATTATTAAAAATTCCGATTTTTCGAAAATTACATAAATATCTTAATGAAAACTTCTTAACAGCCAAATAATAAAACATACAATGCAAGATCAAACCCTTTAAAAAAATCCAAAGACTGGTGATTTATTAAAATAAATATTTTTGTGGTATTCGCTGCACTTTTTTAACAAAAGCAAACCGGTTCTAAAAAACAATTTTTTAATCAAATAATTCATTACATATCGTCGCTGAGCTGATGAAAAGTCTTATATGCAATTTTTCACTTTCTTATTAGACCACTTGATTTATTTTCTGTTTGTCCAATGATTTACAAATCTTTTTTTGTAATGACAAAAAAAAAAAAAAAAATACATAAAACTTAATATAGCTGTAGGAGATCATACATACATACATACATACACCTTTATTTATTGTACTAAAAAATTTATTATTATTAATTTAATTACCCTTGATTTGATGAAATATTTTTGATTGTAAAAATGTAAAAATTTTCATTATAACTTCGAATTTTGAATAATAAATATATATTTAACTTCTTAAATAAAAATATTATAAAATATAATATATAATTTTAATTCTATAATTCTAACCTTCAAAGCCTTTTTTGATTTCAGCGTATTTATGTAAAGTACTTAAATCAAATTGCTTTCAAAATGAAACTTAAATTTTGTTTTTATTAGTTATATTCATTTTATACTATTTTTTATATAACTTTATTACAAAACTGTGTATCTTCTTTAACAAAACTTGTGGTTTAAGTAAACCACACGTTTTTTTCATTCCCGTTTCCCAGGAAGGAAAAAAGTCCGGGATTTCCCAAAACGTGGTATTTACTGAGTAAATTTAAAACTTTATTCTAAAAAAAAAAAAAAATTGTAAACTAAAATTACGCAAACGCAAAATTTGTAAGAACCTGTAAGACAACCTCGACAGATGGTAGACATGAAATAAAAAAAAAAAATGTCAGATTTTTTACTGAAATATATATGTATCCATTATAGTGAATAACAACTCGTCATATTATTATTTTACCGCATTCAACAAAAACAGTTTTTTGAGAAAAACTATAAAGTCAATATAGTGCATTTGTTTAAATAAACATAAACGAGAAACAACGCATGTGAACTGGAACTTATAAAAATGGTTTTATTAATAAACATTCTAATAAAAAAAAAAAAAAATACAGGAATTAAAAGAAATGATGAAAGAACCAGAATATTTTTAATAAAAATAAAGATTTTTCGTACTTTATTTTAGCATCAAATAATATCTAAATGTAACAATAGAATATAGTTAAGTGTTTTTTAAATTAAAAACTGATATAAATAATGTAATTTATTATTTAATTTACTTGTTTTTGGTGTCGATAAGTATAATAAAACATGTACAAAACAAATACGTTTAACATCTAACTTAAAAGGAAACTCTGACTTTGTAGTTTTTTTCTGAATTTTATAAAAGTTGTTTTCACAAAATAAAATAAAAGTGATTTTTTGAATTAAAATTATTTTCTTTCCTTTTTATTTTCGTGCTACAAAAGTAATCTAAGTTTTTATTTTTTGTTTTTGTGAAGAAGACAATTAATTAATTTATGATCACAAATCGTTCGGAAAATATGTGTGCTGTATAAGGATGTTTAAGCAACAAAAATATGGTTGATTGAAAAATCCACGTCCATTAACATTCAGTATAACAATTGTGAATAATATTTTAACTTTTGTGTTGAGGATTTGCTTCATATCCAGAAAAGTGATAAATACAGCAAATTTCAAACTGTTCCAAATTGTGTATATGAAGCAAAGTCGGAGCTTCATATATTTTAATGAATTCGAGATTTCGAAAAATGGATTTAAAAAAAGGACATATCCAACTCAATTTTTACAAAAATTTTTTCTACAGCAAAATAATAATCATATGAAGAACAAGTTTTTCCTCTTGTTATAAATACAATTATTGTTTTTTAATGCACTTTTATTAAAATTTGAATGCAGAAATAATTTTTTTTAATTTTTGAATTTTCCTTTCATTGTTTACATTTATTTACTTTATGCAACCATATGATCGTCCAGTAAAATTTGTAAATACTCAGTTTGTAAATTGTTATTTTATTATTATTTTATTTTATTTTGGCTCTCTTTACTAGTTTTTGGGTACACGAACGCAAATCCAATAAAAGTTGTTAATGAACAGTACACATTTTTGGGTAAACGAATGAAACTAATTTTTAAACAAGTGAGGATTCGACCACCACTGCTGACACAGTATTTTCAACATTTTTATTTATAAATATTTTTTTTATAATATTGTATACAAATTATTTTATTATTTTTTTTTAATACCTCGTACCATTATACAAAGAAATACTATACTTCTGACGTTTGATCGAATTATTTTATTGTACTACCATATCTTCTTCAAAAACTCCGAGTTTTTTTTACTTTTAATTTTAATTAATACCCATATTCTGTACTTTGTGACAATGACAAAATTATAAAAAAAATAATTTTTTTGACAATTTTTCATGAAAATTGTTTTTTTTTTTTTTGTTGTTTTGTCATTAGTCATAAAGTTCAGAATACGGGAGTAAATTTTAAACAAATTATACTTTTCAATCAATTGAAATATGAATTGAAATGTAAGAAAAAAAAAACATTAAAATTTGAAGTTTATTGTTTCATGTTTTATAATCTATAACTTTATCCTTCATTATACGCTGTTTGAGTGACTTAGTATTTAAGTGATTTCAACGCTCTATGTTCCCAAATATCAGTAATAACAGAAAAATAAATTCCGCTACTATATCACGTTAAATAGAATTGTTTCAGGTGTCAAAAATGTTAAAATCACATCAATAATATTTAAATAACCATTTTAAAATATATTTGCTGTAATTTAATAGGATAACGAAAGCAATACATAGACGATAAAAATTTCTGAATTAGCTTAAAATTATTTTAAGCAAACCGTGACAAAAATGTTCTAAATATAATTTTCTCTTATTTAAATGTGACAACGATTTTTCAATTTGTTTACAGAAAAGTATATTTCAAAAAAATCCCTTATACTTCAAAAAAAATTTTCTCTGTATCATGCCTCGTGCATAATTGTTGAGAATATGTCTTTTTAGTTTTTTTTTTTATAAAAATTTGAAAACTATTAAAATTTAAGTATAGAAAGTCAATATTTAATCAAAACATGACTTTCTATGCTTTTTATGCATTTTCATTCAACTTTTTGTATATTTCTGTGCGTATTATCTAGGATAATCACTCGAATATTGTTTGTTCGATTAATCGAAAAATTAAATTCGTTAAATTAAAATCAATGATTTCGAGTAGAAATTTATTACAGTAAATTATGTCGATTAGTAGAATTCGAGCAAATAATATTTTAAAGATTTCCTTTCTTTATTATTTTAAAATGTTTTAATTTTAGTTTTTTTAAAAAAATTTTTTTTGAAGACAAGTATTGCACAATTTTCACAGAATGTTTAAAATCTAAAAACAATTTGGAATTTTATTAAGAAATAATGGTATTTGGTAAAAAGAAACAAATGCGTACATGTGTACCTAAATTAAAACGCGTAGTTAAAGGTCGTTTTTCAATCACAAAAATCAAACATATATACAATATAAAATTTAAATATTTTTTTTTTATAATTTGGGTTTTGGTTACGAATACGAAGAATAGTGCATCCATGTGTAAATATGAAGTCGATATGCCAATAGATTCTCAGCCTGGTATAGAGAATATAATGATGATGGCTTGTTTTGCTGCATTTGTCACTTTTCTTGGATGAAACTTTTGAAGTTCTTTTTCCAAAATAATTCAAAATTTTTAGACCTATTTATTAAACTATCAAAGAATTTATTAAATATAGAGAAACAATGGCATTATGAAAACAAAAAATAAAAATGTACGCAAATTTTAATTTTATATTATTTTGAAAAGACTATTTCAGAAGGGTTATTTAAGTCTTTTTTGTAAATAAAGCGATCTCAATGTAGGCATATTTTTGATGTTTTAATTGTTTTTCTAATAAGCATTAAAAACGAGTAAAAAAGATAAAATAAAAAAAATTTACTCGTTTATCCGGTAATATAAAAACTGCTTTTTCGAGTTATTTGATTAATCGAGTGATGAAAAAGTCGTTTAAAATGAATACTCTAATATTATACCATGATTCTGTGCTCTTTCAAGGGCATATTTCCAGAAAAATCCTACCTTAAACAAGAATAGGTTTCCCAAATGTTGCAACATTCCTGGGGGTCCGTTGCAACATTCCTGGGGGTCCGCGAGAGAGATCGAATGGAATTATTGTACATGATATATATATTTTTTTATTTTTCGGCAAATCAAAGTTGGATTTTACAGGTGCATGTCATTTGGATGGGGAAAATTTATTAAAGCTTCGTACAATATATCAATGCGAATAGCAAAAGAAAAGTAACCACACACAATTGGTGAACTTGAAATAATGTCTTGTTTTGCTGTCGTTGGGGATATAATGTTATATAAGCCCATAAAAGAAAAAGTCGTGAGAATCCCTCTGTCAGATAACTCCGAAACGAAAATAATTGATGGCCTGCAGTGTAGTGAAACGACTGATGTTTTTAATTTAAGCCAATAAAATAAAATAAATAAATAAAAGAATAATTATTATAGGTGTACAAATGGCGCCGCATCAATTATAGGATAGCGATAACATTTTGAAATCACTTAAATATCACCACGTAATCTACCGATAAGAAATTTGCTGTGAAAACCTTATCTAATATATTTAAAAGTGCTCTGCAAACTACTATAGACGTAGTAAATGTTATGAAAACTAATGCCTTAGGAAATAGAAGTCTTAAAGCCCTATGTGTCAATTTAAATGCACTATAGAAGAAATTACTACTACAAAATCCGTTGGATTTCTAAGGGAAATATGCTAAAGAGACTATACGAATTAAAAACAGAAGTAGACTTTTCCTTTTACACAAAAATGAACATCTTTATAAAAAATTTTTAAATTTACAGAAAACTATTTTTATATATTACTAAGGTTATATCTCAATATAACGTTAAAAAATATTATCATTAAACTAAATATAATAAATGAATTTGATTCAATAAGTGCTTTTACGTTAAAAATTTCTTTAATCCCCTGTACAAAAATATTCTTCATTTTCAATGCTGAATTCATCTGATATTCAAAAAGAACATATTGTCTGCTAAAATGTAAAAGGTTGTAATCACACTTTAATTTTTTACAACAGAAGCAAAAAACAAAAAACCACAATTTTAAACTTTTTAATCGTTCACTTAAAGCAAATATAGATAAAGCATAAAGTTCAAACCAAATTTTTCTTAAATGAAACAAATTTTATGACCGTTTCGTTTATGAAGTTGATGTTACGGCCTTTTGACTTTTGCTAATGTTGATGGCATTTTTGAATATGAATATGAAATTTTCTGTGTAGGGCCAGTACATTATAATGCAGTAAAAAAACAACATTTAATGTTTCAGTGGTTACGGCATTTTGCATTTTATGTGACGATATGAAAAGTACAATAATATACTTGGATTCACTTTTCCCGATATTATCCGGAGTTTATTCCACACAACATTGTTATTGATGACATATCCGATAATTTTTTAAGAATAAATATTAAAACTAAAAAATAATTCGTGTACTAAAGTTAGCTCTAAATTTATGTTGGTTGAATATTTTTGGTTAAAATATTACAAAATTTACACATTGGTTGGGAGTGAAGCGTTGAAAGTTTTGCTACAGTTCATAAAATCCAAATTTAGATTACGTTTGGATGTGGAAAATGAAGTAAAATATGCTTTGTCAGAAATTCCTCCCAATCTTAAATAGTTAGTAAAAGCAAAGACATTTTATTGCATTTAATATTTTTTAATTGTTTATGGGCGTTGAAAGTTTTTTTTATTATTATTATTTTTTTATTTATTAAATAAAATGCCGTTTACACAAAACTAGTAGTTTTTGGCCTCATTCGGTTTTTGATTAAAAAAAACAACAAGAATTTCTTTAGTTTTTCCATACAAATCAAAAACCATTTTCATCTAGTTTTTGTTGAAATCTAAATAAATATAACTAAAATCACTGTTTATGAACCGCCTGTTCAATTAATTTTAGAATAGTAAGCTTTTTTATATAATAAAAAAAAAAAATATTTTTCATTTTCTTATTTAATTTTACTTGTCATATAATTTTTTTTCATAAAAAATAATTTTAAAATGTTTAAACGATTTTAAATGTAAAAAATATTTCAAAATATATTTAAATAAAAATATTTTACAAAATTGATGTGTTAATAAAACCCACATGAGAAGAAACAAGGTATGTAAACGATTTGGTTTTTGAAATTTAGTTTATCAAAAACCAAATAGTTTTTGATTTGGTATAAACGGAATATAAATGAATTTTGGTAATGTAATTTTATTCAAAATAAATGCCTTTTGAGTTTTTAATATTTTTCATTTCTACTATACTAAAATTCAAGAAGTGGTAAGTAGTCCGCGAAAAAACACAAATTTCTAAAAGGGTCTGTAAAGCATGAAGAAGTGGGAACCCCAGGACTAGATAAAATATGACGTGTTAAATACGAATCCGATACCAATTTTTTCTATCAGGTCTTGTTTTTTTATATGTATGTATGCACTTACCCCTTAATAAGCGATTACACAAAAATATTTTACCATAACTCGTGAACGGTTTGTCCGATTTAGATAGACGAAACACCAAAAGATGCGGACTAGAATTGTCTTCAAGGCGTCCAATAGTTTCGAAGTAGTTTGAAATTACTGTCGGAAATTTTTTAAGAAGAATTGAAGATTAGTGAAAGTACTCATGTATACCTTCAATTAAGCGCGCACCGAGACACGGTGGGGAAAAAATATATAGTTTTTTTCTTTAAAGAAAAATAGGTGGTCTAGGTAAAATTTGACGTGCTGCACAAGGATCTGCATTCAGTGTTTTCTATCAAGTCTTAATTATCATTAAAGAAAACATGGTTATTACATATAAAGTATTATCAAAGTTTATAAGAGTTCTCCTCTGCGTTATTAATCATGGATAATTGCACAAAATTCTTCCCGTACGCAAAGGGTGTGGAAAAACAATCGAAATCTACTTTGCGTAAATAAACTTTAATTGGTAAATTTAATTTAAATTTAGTTTTTAAGTTTATAATCTGTAAAATTATTTTTATTGAAAACTTTTTTTTTCATTCCATAAAAGAATTGCATAAAAGAACTTTTGAAAAATAAAAAACATTTAAATTATTTGCGGACCTCCAGTAGGTTATGGGCTTTTACGCAATGAATTTATTGAAAACTTCATTCGCTAAACTTAATGCAAACAACTACCATCTACGGAAATTTAAATTGGAGTAAGTTTTGCGCATAGAATTATTATGGAATCATGTGGCAAATTATGCTTCTGCTACGCCTGATGATGTATGGAAACGTAGAAATGAAGAAGCTAATTGGATTATCCGTTGAAGATAATCAATTATTGTTTATTAAAATGGAAAGAAACGTCCATGAGTCATGGGAAATTTTGAGAAATCATCATGAAGCAGAATTGTAGAATGAAGTAGATATTCTCAAGACACAAGCATTTCGGAATTTGTTATGAATATGAAGCTGTTATTTGAAAAATTGGAAACTATTGATAAAAAGTTCTCTGAGCGTTGGTTAGTATCAACATTATTAAGTAGTCTACCATCTTCCTACCATACATTCGTAACTGCTTTGGAATCATGATACATGGAAGAACTTACATTAAATGTGGTAGAAAATAGTTTAATCGAGGAAAGTCAACAGAGTTCTTCAGAGACGATAGAAAATTTTGTTTTAAAAAGTTTCAATTATAGAGACAATCGCAACGTCAAAACTTGTCATTTCTGTAAAGTCATATTAAGTGTGACAATTGAAAATTGAAGGTGTCAAAGAATAGCAATAAGCCAAACGAGGTTAGAGCATCCAGTAGCAGCACATATAACTTTTGGTTTTCATTGAGCAATGGTCTTAAATCGTATGTTCTCAATTCTGGAGCAACCTGCCCCATTAGCTCAGAGCGTTAAAAATTTTATTCGTTGAATTTGAATCATCGTGAAGAAAGTTTTACATTGATTATTGGCATAATCAATGCACTTATTCATGATATTGATGATATAAAGAAAATTGAAAAGAGGCAATTGGTAAGTCATTTGGAAATACATGATTGTGGAGTTAAGAAAACATGTGAGGTTTGAATAAATTATAAAATGAATAAGGCACCATTTAGTAAACAAAGTTAGTCAAAATCCGTAAAAATTTAGATTTTATACACACTGATGTTTGTGTAAAAACGTTAGTATTTAGCAATTATTGATGACTCCAGTCGTTTTACAGCTGTCTACTTGCTAAATTCGAAAAACGAAGTTTTTGAAAAGCTCAAATATTATTTTGAGATGGTTAAAAATAAGTTTTCTAGATATCCGATGATTACACCGTACAAGAGCATTTTTTTCATATGAATGAAACCATATACAAAAGAAAGCAAAGACATTTAGGTCTGCGAACTCAGTTTTTACTTCGTGTTCGAAAATCCTTTTCAAAATTTAAATTTCAAAAATAATATTTTTTATAAATAATTTTAAAATCTGTCACTTACTCAATAGGGTCAATCTAGACATCAAATTATAGAATAGGATTTATTCCAGTAAATTATTTGTTTAAACTTTTCAGGGCTTTATAATGTTTAAAAAGGTCTTTTAAGTATATTATCCTTAGATACACTTGAGATTTTCCAACAAATAATTCTGAAATTATGTATATTTTGTTTTCGTTATATATGTATATGGCAATTTTAAATATTATTTAATAATAATTGACACAGTCGTTTTTATATACCTAAGGATGAAGCTTATAGAAAATGGTTCAAACTGATACATTATTTTACCTTGCCCCCATACAAATGCTTCACAGAAAATCGCTTTAGTGATCATAATTATCTTAAATATGCATATATTTTTATGAAAGTCGGAAAAATAATACTTTCTTTCGACATTATTCGTACATTAAAACTTCAAGAGATTGGGTACACATTTGACTATAGTTTCCATATGAGGCCCCCTCGCAAAAAAATACTTTTGCGATTACAAATACTATAAAAATGTCTAAATAAAATTTAGCACAATTATTTTATATTTCAGTATAAACCATACTATTAAATTTCGCAAAGATCGGTCACTAATTGGCCATATCTTCCATGCAACACCAATTCCAAAATGTCACTTTAAGACGAATATATAACATATAAATAATTTTTTATTTGCAACAATTAAAATTTATATAACTATAAATGACATTACCAAATTACAAGAGGATCGGTTCATAATTGAACATAGTTTCCATATAAGATTCATTTTAAAAAATCACTTTAATGCGCTTTATTTTGAACTAAATTTGGAATAAATTAATTAATCTTAGTATGAATTTTAACAATGATCGGTCCATATATGATCATAGCCTCTATATAAAATCCTATGTCGAAAATAACTTTAACGCATATGATGATTTAGGGTATTATATGGTTGCGACTGACGGACTACAGCTTTTTTTTTTGTCAATTATTCAAAAAATTATATTAAATATAATATAAAAATCATAGCCTACTCTATCTTTTCGTAGATTAAAATTATATGTAATGAATTTAAAGTTAAATAAATATAAATACTAAAATTACACGGTTACACACAAGCTAAGAATAATTAAAATTTATATACTATGATTTCAAAAATGGTTTGGCATGTTCCATTTCTCATTAAACTAAAAATTAAGTTTTTACATATATTCTTAGGAATAAATGTCAACTCGTTGTATGAATTAAAATAATAAGGTTAAAATCATAAAATTTTTGTACTTGAAACTGGATATTCGCTTCTTTAATATATATTATTTTGGAAATTATATAAATAATTTTATTATTATTTGAAGGACTTTTTTGCAACTTTTATTTGCATTATTTTAACATTTGTATTACACAAAAATGAAAAACTGAAAATGCAGTTATACTATATTAAGTCTACATTTTCACATCTATATGGAATTTGTCATGTGTGGGACAAATTTTTGATTTTTGTTGTACGGTGTTATAAGGCCTGATAATGGTGGGGAATACTCAGGTCGTTATGTCCAAAATTTCCTTAATTATAAAGACTTTCGAAACCAATGTACCGTCCCTTATTGTCCGCAACAAAACGGTATTGCTGAAAGTAAGAACAGAAGTTTTATTGAAATGGCTAGGTGTAAGATTATTGAACTAAATTACCGAAAACTTTTTGGGAAGAATTCATAGTTAAAGCCAATTTTATTTGGAGCAGATGTTATTCAAAAGAAATAGAAGTACTCCATATCAATTGTGGGAAGGAAAAGTTGCTGAGATAGATAGATTTCAAACATTTGTTACAAGGGGACATGCTCTTATACTCTCTTTGGGTAAAAAAGCGGCAAAAATTGGATAACAAAACAGAAGTTTTAGTGTTTATGGGATATAATGTGCACTCAAACGGGTAAATGTCAATACGTATAGTTTTACAATTAGTCGTGATGTCAAGTTTGTAGAGATAGACATATCTATAGACGATAATTCAGATGAACCACTTGGAGGTACTTGTAGACTTATTTCGTGATATCTCGAAAAATAGTGAAATTAGAAGTAAAACAGTCATTTAAATATATTATCAGAAGGTGATGCATCGTTTCAAAGTCTGGAAGATGTTGCTGAAGAAATTCAAACCCATTTAGATGACAATGGAGAGTCGTGGATAATAATCAAAATGAAAATGAAAGTTTGGTCGAAAAAAGTTCTCAAAAGATACGAATATCATCACGAAGTACCAAAGGTAAACAACCAGATCGTTTCGGCTATAATGCTGTATCTATTTGTAACGATATAGTAGAACCAAAATTATATAAAGAAGCTCTGAAAGCAAAAGATAGATACAAGTGGATTAAAGAAATGAAAGAAGAATACATATCTAGCTCCTCCTTCACCCACGTGATGCTAGTGGGTTTACTCAAAAGTTCGATGATGACCACGATAAAGTTTATGCACCTGTTGCTAGAAGAAGAGCATATATGGAATCAAATATAAAGGAATTTGTTCAGAAGGCTATAAGCAATCCAATGCTGATCCCTGTTTGTATACAAAATACGCCAACGAGAAAGGGCTAGACTACATTTTAATTTACGTTGATGATATTTTGGTAGCTAGTCAGAATGATAAAAATATCATAAGTACAGAAAAATTACAGTTACTAAAATTTGAAAGAAATTGACTTGGAAAATCAAGTCATTACTTAGGAATTGAAATATTTCAAGATAAAGATTCAAATGAATGTATTCGTCAAACTATATATATAAAGAATCTTGTTAAAGAATTTTGTTTGGGGAACTCAATAATCTCAGAATATCCACTAGATCCAAGATATGGTAAAACTGAATCTGTAAATTTGTTAAATGACAGAAGATATAAATAATTGACTGGTTCATTGTTGTACTTAAGAGTTTTTTTCAAGACCTGATATTGCTGCAAGCATATCAATACTTGCTCGTAAAGTAAGCTGTCCTATCCAAGAAGATTGGTCGGAATTGAAAAGGATACTTAAATATTTAAATGAAAATTATTTTTTACGAATGAGTTGTAAAAACAACAATCCGAACATATTAATAGGACACGCCAATGCAAATAGGATAGATAGAAAATCTAACTTTGGTTATATCTTTCAAATCATAAGTAGGTGATGCAGAAATCAAACTATTTTTGCACTATCTTCCACGAACGCCGACAGCAGTGGCAGTAAATTTAGGAATAAGGCTAAACAAACTGCACTGAAAACTCCTACTGATCAAATTTTAAGCTGATTGTGGAGCATATACTGCTGTTGACTGCGCACTAATGTGATTTGAGCTTAACAAGGATAACCAAGAACATGCTCTGACAACTCTTTTATGCGCATTCAAAAAACTCTTTTAAAAGCGAAAAATATTTGTTTGCCCTTAGAATGATAATTAGGAGTAAGAAAAGAAAAATTATGCGACATCTGCAAAAACAAATGCTCTATTTACAAAATATGTAAAGATATGTATAAAAGGTAAAAATGGTTTAAAATAATTATTTTGATTAAAAATATAACAAAATACGAATTTAAAAATAAAATATGTAGAAATATGCTATTAAGTCCAAAATATACAAAATGTGTTATAATAAATCGATGACAAAATTCTTTTGTTTATTTGAAGCAATTGCAAATTATATGTTGTTGCTTATTATTGGCTTTGTTACATACAAAAGTACATGTCGTCACCAAAAATACAAAACAACGTAACATCAAAATTTTTAGTGATTGAATATAACTTATTTTACTAAAATACATATAAACACAAAATTTTAGTATTATGCCTCCAAAAGTAACGAAATCTAATACCCAATTTACATTTCCGTTTGAATGAGATTTCGAAAAAACAAAATCTATCCTGCTTACATTACACAATAGTAACAATTTTTAGATTTGTTTGACATCTGTTTTTTATTCAAATTAAATACATCCACATATCACATTTAAATGAGCTGCTTGCTTCACAAAACATTTTTTTTAATTACGTTTTTAGTTAATTTATAATAACTTTCAAATCAAATTTTATTTATTTTTTAATTTTAAAAATATTTGCTTATATCATGAATTTCACGAAAAAACACAAAAAAGGTGCAATTTTTGACTCATGCCTTTCAATTTTTTTCATATTCACCAAATATGTCCTCTGTGAATCTAACTTTTGTTAAAAAAAAAAAAAATTTAAAACCGTGGCTTTTTGGCAATTTGAAATTATTAAAAAATTAAAAACCTGGAAAAAGTTTGTTATTTTATAAGACCATATTAATAAATCTATTAAATAATTTTAGCTTTTTACTAGATTCAAATAAATTTTTCGGATGCATTTTTGCAATTATTCTCCCTCTACGATTTTTAATATTTTATTAATCTATTAAATAATAATTCTATTAAATAATTTCAGCTTTTTACTAGATGCAAATACATTTTTCAGATGCATTTTTGAAATTATTCTCTACGATTTTTATTATTTTTTTTTTTAATGATAAAAAGTAATTTATTGCTTAAACAATTCAATTTAGAGTTTTTTTTATTTTTAATAATTTTTAGAATAAAAATACCAACAAATATTTTCATACAAAAATTTACTTTTTAAATATTTTAGTTTTTTGTATGTTTTACGCAAAGAGCGTACAACTAAAAATATTTAAAACTACATACGTAAATGACAGATTTAATTGATTTAAAAAAATATTTTAATAATATTTATATTTGCTTTAAGTTAAACAATTCAAAATTAACATTTTAGATATAAATTGTATTAGATGCGTAAATGCATTAAAAAGATATTATATTAAATTTTTGCATTTATACTAATTATTTATATACAGAGATTAAAATTACTACTAAAATATTCAAAACATTGCAGCATTTTTCATATTTTTTGAAAGAAAATCATAAAAATATTTCAGCAACAAAAGTTTTTATTATAAAAACGCTAAAAATACTCTAACATTAACCAGCGCCATATATGTTTACACGTGCTCTTGTAAATACTTTTAAAAGTTTTACTAAAAAAATCACACATCAACATATTTTATATTAGCTTTTGTATTAAGTAGTTGAACATTTTTCTTCTCAAAATACATCATAACCAAAAATTATACAAGACAAAAAATATGCAACATGACCAGTGCGAACTACAAAACATGTTTCATCTTGAGTATTTCTTACTACGAAGTAAATGTGTACGAATAATCGCACACTTGCGAAGCTGACACTTTGAATATATTTGTACGAAATCTGTGATAAAATATGTTGAAAAATATGCGAAAAAAATAAGGAAAGGTATGTTGAAAAAATATGCAAAAAAATATGTTAAGAAAAATTGTGAAAAAATATGTAGAAAAATATGCATTATAGTATACCCCAGGTCTACAACTGTGATTAACGCTGAAATAATATGTGAGGTAACGTTGGCAGAGGAGAGTAACCATTTTGTTTATATTATGTTAAATCTTAAATAAGGGTGACTACAATTGTACATATATATGTAATTTTATTGTTGATTGAAAAAGTTTAAAATCAGTCAATTAAAATTGTAACAGAAGCACAAAAGCGAATACGAAGGATACTGAAAGGATTGGTGATATGTTTACGATTTGTAAATTAAAAATACAAAAGACAACAACTACTTTATTCAGTCTTGTGTTGAAAAATTTACCTACAGTTGCAAGATTATTTGTTGATGGGATTTTTTTTGTGTTAAACGATATTACGGCTTTTTATACGTAGAGATACAAAAGGCAATAACAACTGATTTATAAAATTAAAAAAGAATCAGACATTCGTAGTAAGAAATACTGAAGATGAAATATTTTTCGTAGTTCGCACTGGTCATATTGCATATTTTTTGTATTGTATAATTTTTGGTTATAATATATTTTCAGAAGAAAAATATTCAAACAAAATATTTTGGAGAACTAGAAAATTGATAATGTTCAACTACTTAATACAAAAGCTAATATAAAATATGTTAATGTTGATATGTTTTTTTAGTAAAACTGCTAAAAGTATTTACAAGGACACGTGTAAATATATATCGCGCTAGTTGATGTTAGTATATTTTTAGTATGTATGCACTCAAAAATTTTAAGGATGCATATATACAAAATGGGCTGCCGTAAAAACATAAAAAGCTATTTACTAATTTTTAAACTCTGTTTATATATAAACTTTATTTGGATACATATTTTCCCAATTTTTTTAAAATAAACCCAAAAATTTAATTAAAAAATATTTTTTTAGTCCAAAACACAAAAATATTTGAACAAATGACTTCGATAAATGAGTTTTTGTATGGGAAATCTGTTGGTGTTTTTTAGAAAAAAATTAGAAAAATATTAATACTAAAGCTTCTCGGCACAAAAAAACTTAAACTGAATTGATAAGTTAATGTATTAAGTTTTAAGTTCATTTAAGAAAAATAAAAATCTAAGGAGGAAAAAGTTTTCACAAATGCATCCAAAGGATACATTATGAATGAATTTATTAAAAATTGATTTCTTTATGTCGAAATAATTATTTAAGACTCCATAAGGTATATGTATTCTATAAATCCTCGTGAAAATCTAAAACAATCAAACCATGTCCGTTCGTCTGTCTGTTAAAAGCAGGATGGGACTCGGGGCGGACATTCTAGGGAGACAAAATTTGGCTCAAATATTTGCTTTGTTTGGTATTAGAAATGAACAAAATCCGTTAACAACAAAAAAGTTATGGATTAAATACTACAATCACAGGGTGTCTGTCGTAATTCCAGTTTATGCTTTTCGGCCGATATCTTTTACAAAAAAACATGTACGTCAACGAAATTTTGCACAAGTAGTTCATGAGCCAATGTAAACTTTCAAAACTAAAAATCGGCGTGGTACGCCTATTTTACCGCGCACCTCCCATATAAGCCGAAACATCAACGAAATTTTGTATAAATGGTCCAAGGAATAATGTAAACTCGCAAACAAGAAAAGGTCGAGGTCTGCCCACTTTCCCGCGTACCTCTCATATATGGTGAAATTTTAAAAAGTTGCTTATGGTGTGTATATAGAATCGGCCAAGAAGAATATAATATTATATAAAATTCCCATATTTGAATTCATTTTGGAGTTTTATTAAATCTTCTTTAACTGCACAATATTATTTTGTCTAATATTTGTGCTATAAGACCAGAATCAAGATCTTTATTATATATTATTGGAAAATATCATATCTTCCTCAATTCTGAGCGAATCACATTTTTTAAAGATAATTTGATTTTTAAATCTGTGGAAGGTTTTTCTGTGATCATAAACAAGTCCAAACGGTCTTATTCTGCAGAATGTATAGTCCAATATTTGGAATATTTTTTAAAATATCTACTCTACTAATTGTTTGTTTTTAACTATAAAGTTTTCTTAGATTCCATGTAAGGTCTTCTCTAGAGTGTATTTCTCTCAAATATTTGTTTATTGTTGCATAAGTTTTTCCACATAAAGAACAATTTATTTTTCCCTCATACATCAATATACGTTGATTTTCACTGTTTTGTCTATGTTATTTTTTCAACATATTTGGCATGTGGATAATATTTTTGGTTACCGTTAGTTTCTCCAATTCTTAAAAGTGCGTCCGCTACTTTTTTCCCTGTACATGGAATATATCGAATTCACATTCGCTAATTTTGATTTTACATCGAATAAGCTTAAAATTGGATTCCGTAAAGGTAATGCCTAAATTGCTTTACTGTCCTTACTATGGCCAATAATTCTTTTTCTATAGTTAAATAATTATATTCATGTTTTTTAGTGCCTTTGATGCAAATGCTATTGGACCATTATTCTGTGAAAGTACTGCTCTCAATGCATAATTACTACATCAGTTGTTAATATAAAATTCTCCTTAGAGTCAGGATACTTTAGTACCATATTTGACATTAAAATATATTTTAAATTTCTCTTTATAATCCTTATCATTTATATTGATAACTGAGTCCTTTTTAAGGCGGCTTGTTAAAGGCTTTGCTACTTTAGTGTAATCATGTATAAATTTTCTATAATAGCTTCCAAGTCCAAGGGAACTTTGTATTTCCTTAACTGTTTTTGGAATGGTTTGTTTTTTAATAGCTTCTATTTTATTTGGTCTAATCTTTTTGCCTTCGTTCGTAACTATATGTCCAAGAAATCTGATTCTTTCTTCAAAAAATCTCTCTTATTCAAAGATACTTTTAAGTTTGTCTGTCTTAATGTATTAAATATTTTGTTCTAAGTTACCAATCTGGTTTTGTAAGGAAGTGGAAACACCAAAATCTACATATATATATATATATATATAACGCAGATTTTGTTAACATGCTCCCTAAGAACATTGTTCATTATGCGTTGGAAGGTCTACAGGTTCTACTTTTATCTGATAGAATCCTTTAGTAAGGTCCATCTATTCTTGATATCGGATACTTGTCTTCCTTGATTAAATTTACGGTAATTTATGTCTATCCGCCATTCTTTATTACCCTCTTTTTCCCCTTTTTTAGGAAAATTTATATAGGTGCATTATATGGTGAATTAGAATGTTTTATAATTTTCTGCTCTAACATTTCATTCATTTGTTTTTCTACTTCTTCGATATTAACACTGAGATATCTATATTTTTTTGAATATAGGGGACCGACAATCTCGTATTAATTTTATACTTAACTTCATTGGTAAAGGTCAAAATTTCACCTTTATTATAGAAAACTTCTTCATGATTATAAATCAAGATACGAACAGTTTTGATTCTTTGGAATTCGATGGTCTAAACGTAACGGATTATCATTATTATCTAATGGTTCGATATTCTATAATACTGGTAACTGATTAATATCTGCTGAAATTGTTATTTCTTTCTCAGCTCCTTCATAATATAATTTTAATATTTTCCCATTAATTATTAGGGTTTTTTCTTCGTAATTAATTGTTGCTTTATTGAATTTAAAAGTCAGATGTCCTATGGAAAGTCATGAAATTTGTACAATCCGAAAGTTTTATCTGAAACTAAGGGTATTTGAATATTGTTTTGTGGTATAGTTCCTTCGTGTGTAATTTTAAAAGGTCCTGATGCTGTTTTAATTGAAGTGGAGTTTTGCAATTTTTTGATAAATCACGGTAGACAACGGTCTAAGTTTAAAAAATTTTCAGCCGATCCTATGTCAATTAATAGTCGTAAGGACCAGCCTGGATATTTCAGTGGAGAGGCTATAACAGGAAAATTTCCTGGTTCGTAAGATTCATTAGAACACTTACAGTTACATTTTGGTTTAATGGTTGGTTGACGGTGATGATTCTGTTGTCTATCTTGAACGGTTGTAGTGTCCATCGGTTCTGGTTTAGGTTGCGGGTTGTATTGTTGTTGAGGATTTGGTTCTTGTTGCCAAATCTGGTTGAAGTTCCTTTGCTGGCTGTTTTGAGGTGTATATACTTTTGGTTGATAATTGTTACTTTGTTGTTTTTGATAATTGGTCTTAGGCTGCCAATTATTTCTTCCTTCTTTTTGAGATGTTGGTCGGTTTGTTGATTTAAATCCTTCTTCTTTTATTCATTATAGAATCCTGACTGGGATAATTCATGGATGGCTTCTTCTATTGTTAGCATATGTACGGGCAAACGTGTTATGAATATTTTTAATGCTGTTCGGATGTTTCTGTCTATAACCAGGATGTTTTCTTCTTGGCGACTTTTCTTATTCAACATTGCTAATTTGTGTACGATGAAGTTGTAAAAGTCGATCGTATTGCTCCTGTATTGGGTTGCCCTTAATTCTTCATGTAGCTGATCTGCTGTTTGGAATCCTCGAGAGTTAGTTGTAGGCATGGCTTTAATTTACGTCCAGTTATTTAAATTTGGATGAATTTTCATAGCGCTGCGAGCTTTACCATACAATTTACTTTTGACTATATGAATACACATTCTTTGTGCTTGTTCGTTGTAAGACAGCAAAGTTGGTAATGTCTCCAACGTTTGTGCAAAAAGTATATAAATCTTCCTTTCTTCCTTCAAATCCTTGTATTTTTTCCAGATACATTAATGGATTCATATTCAAGATTTTCATAACACTACGAGCTTTACCATACAATTTACTTTTGATTATATTAATACTTATATTAATATTCTTTGTACTTGTTCGTTGCAAGACAGCAAAGTTGGTGATGTCGCCAACGCTTGTGCAAAAGGTAAATAAATCTTCCTTTCTTTATTCTTATTTGAGAGTATGCTTCTGAAATACAAATGGTTTAAACCAACATAAATCGGAGGTACCATACTTCAAGAAAAAACAAAATACCGATGTGATGTTAGTCTCAGAGACTCATCTCACCAATAAATATAATTTTTATATTTTATGGTGGTACCGCTATATTAATTAGAAACCGATTACGACTTTACGCCCTAAACAAATTGTCAAAAAACAAAATGCTTTCATCTTGAATGCTTTTCTGGGAATTTAACACTGAGCTCAATTTATTGCCCATCATGATTTTCAATGACCAAAGAAAACTTTGAGAATTTCTTTAATAAGGTAGGAGATCGTTTCCTAGCAAACATATTTACTGGGGTTCCAGATTGATGAATCCCAGAGTTAGACAGCTATGTAAGGTTCCAGTTGATCGTAAAAATGGCTTGGATTTTGTGTCCCCTTGACAGCCAACATACTGGCCGGATTATCCTAGAAAAATTCCTGATCTCATTGACTTTGCTGTATCTAAAAATATTAATCGGAATTAGATAAGTACAGAAATTTTATATGATTTATATTATGGAAGAAACAATATACCAAAATTTCCTAATACCACTACACCATTGTGTACGAGCATGTAAAATGATTTTTGGAACGTAAAAGTGATTTTCGGAAGAGGGGTTTATATGGGAGCTATTGGTCAATTCATAAAATTTGGTACAAAATTGTTACTTGTATAGAACTTTCTTGCACCAAATTTTATTATCTAATTGTTCATTATTATCTAATTGTTCATTATTATCTAATTGTTCGATATTCTATAATACTGGTAACTGATTAATATCTGCTGAAATTGTTGTTTCTTCGTCAGCTCCTTCATAATATAATTTTAATATTTTCCCATTAATTATTAGGGTTTTTTCTTTGTAAAAATATTCTTATTTTTAAGGCATTTTCGACAGTTTAAACTCTATTCCGGGGGGACATTTGTATGGGGGCTAAGTGAAACAATGGACCGATCACAAACAACTTCCTTGTATCATAAAAGTCCCACGTGACAAATTTCAATGAATTATCTTTAAAATTGCGACCTGTACTTTGTGCACAAGATTTACATGGACAGTCAGTCAGCCATCCGGCCAGACAGACGAACGGACATCGTTAAAAAAAACAAAAAAATTTTGCCGACAGTGAGATTTGAACTTGGGCACCCTTCGTTTTTAATTACTAACGTCTTACTTAGTACACCATCTCTCACTTAATTTTCTAAGTGACAAAAACTGTTTTAGTATAAAATATCTTTTTAGACATTTTGTTAAAAAAAAAAAAAACTAACAGCATCAGATTGAGGTTGAACAAACAATCTTCTGGTTGTTAATCCAGCGCCCTAGCCAACTTATCCACGTGATTGCAATATTACTGTGCTATTATACTATTATTATTTATGTAATATAGAAACTACTTTAATAAGTGGTTGTCATTACCAAGCATCAAAAAGTTTTTGCTGCGTTTATGGAAATGAATATTAAATAAGTTTGACTTCGAAAATACTGTAATGAAAAAAATTACTTGGTTGGGAGATTTTTTATTCTAACACAACATATTCTTTTGAAACAGCATCTCTTATCGAAGCAATTGATCTGTAAATGTTAGATGTGAAAGTTATAGAATCAAAATACTTATAAAAAACTAATCTCATGTTGTATTTATACGTATATGAGATTATTTTCATCAGATTTCTGAACACTATGATTGATCCGAAAAACATTGTTGTGAACGAATTGTTAGTATTTTCCAGATTTATGTTTAGTTTAGTGAGAATTAGTTAAATAAAAAACGAAAATAATGTAAGTTAGAGAAACAAATTATAAATAGAGGGAAAGCTATTTATAATGAAATTTATCCAATTAAAAACAAATTTAGCATCAAAAATACAATAACGTAAACATCTGAGACAGAGTTTTTAACATAAATTACGAAAGGTTTAGTACCTTTGTATTTGTATAAAATATTTAATTTTTTTTATCTTATAAATGGCGTTACTTGTATATTATTTAATTTTTCATTAATTCAGTATGATTTATAATGCTTCGTTTTATTTTATTTATTAAAAAAATAATAATTTTCTTTATAAGAAATCATAATCTTTTTTCTTATAACTAAATTTTTAAAAAATATGCAATGCATATAAATAAAACTTTACACATTCTTGGCGTTACGTACTTTTGATAGCAGCGTTAGGTACCAAAGAAGAGAGTTTCTTTACTAGTTCTTATAACAAGTACAATATTTTTCAAAATCTATCTAAATTTTACTAGATTTTGGTAAAATATCATTAGAAACTAGATTTTGATTTGTACGGAAATCATTATTCTTGAAATTAAAAAAAAATCAGATACAAGGAAAGACCGGATAAAAGTGTTATATACAGAAATCTAATCCTCAAAACAAGTTTTATCGAAATCTGGAATAATTTTTATTTTTTTTTTGCTCACAAAATAAAACTTAAGGCCTGCTTATGCAAGACATGTGAAGATTCAGACAAGCGAGTGGTACCCAGACGAGTACGCCAGAAAATTAGTTTTTTTAAAATACTCGTCTATCTTACGTTCTCTTACGTTGTTTTTTTGCTATTGTCAAATGTTATTGTTGCCATTATGTTTAATTTTTACATCTTGTAAATGTTTTTCATATATAATCATGATTTTTGAACAAAAAATTGGCAACCCTTAAATATAAACGAAAACAGCTGTTTTTTTTTGTTTACTTAAAAATGTTGTATTTGAAAAATATTACAAAAATAACCAAGTAAGAACGATATAGTCGGTCAAGCCCGACCATATGATACTCCTTTTTGCATGTCCATCAAAACTCGTGGAGGACCGATACTTTTACTAAGTATAAAATAAAATATACGAATACAAAATATTACATTAATGCTAACATTTATATGAATTTATGCACTTTAGGATGATTCACGAAAGTGGGCTTATGTGGGAGCTATGGTAAATTATGGACCGATCCTCATAAAATTTGTCACTATGATTTCCACTTATATAAAACTTATTTGTGTCGAACATAATGTGATTTATGCACTTTAATGTGATTTTCGGAAGAGAGTTTTATATGGGAGCTTTGGTTAATTATGGACCGATCTTCATGAAATTTGCCACAAAGATTGAAACTTATAAAAAAAAAACCTCTTTACACCGAATTTCATTGAAATATTGCTATATTTAAGGCATTTATAATAGTTAAATCCCTATTCCGGGAGGATATTTATATGGGCGCTAGGTGAAATAATGGACCGATCATAACCAATTTCAATAGGCTTCATCCTTGTAATGTCGTGAAAGTTCATTGAATTGTGTTCAAAATTGCGACCTATACATTGTTCACAAGTTTTACATGGACAGCCAGCCGTCCAGCCAGCCAGACGGTCGGACGTCGTTGGATCGGTATAAAAAGTGATTCTGAGTCGATTTGAGGTGGGTGTTGGATGATTTTTTCTGTGCATTACAAATATCAGCGCAAACGCATAATACCCCTACCACCTATGGTGGTGTGGGGTATAATTTACATATTGCAAAAGCTAATAGCCTGTTTTTAGAATCCATGTGACTCAATAAATCCGTTCAAATGAGTAGGAAGTTTTGTTTAGCGTTTTTGTAACACATGTATCAACTTTTGTTGAGTGAAAACGTAACAGTTGACGATTTTGTACTCTTTTTGTGGGTTTTGTAATACATTTCAAAATATTACCTATGGTGGTGTGGGGTATAATTTACATATTGCAAAAGCTAATAGCCTGTTTTTACAATCCATGTGACTCAAAAAATTCGTTCAAATGAGTAGGAAGTTTTGTTTTGCGTTTTTGTAACACATGTATCGACTTTTGTTGAGTGAAAACGTAACAGTTGACGATTTTGTACTCTTTTTGTGGGTTTTGTAATACATTTCAAAATGTTACTAATGTCAAACAAAGACAATCAGAAAAAACATGCGTCCAAATATTTTTTTGCAATAATTTTCTACTCATTTACGGAAAAATTTACATTTTGGTGAAAGTTTAAAATAAAAATGGATCTAAAAAATAAAAAGTGGTAAGTAAACACATTTTACAATATTTTAACATGTTAATTGAATTACATATGTACATATATATCAAAATTTTATTCTAGTCTAAAAAAAAAACAACCTACGTGCAATTTAAAAAATGTGGCCGAAAGAGTAAATGCTTTAGACCCACCAACTAGAAGTGGATGCGAGTGGAAAAATGTAGTTTGTTTTTTATAAAGTATGCGCAATTTGGTTGATTAACTAATGTTTTTATTACAGGTGTGGCATGATTAAAAGTGTTGATTAAAAAAAAAATAAGCGAAAACAACAAAAGCCTTCACGGAACGGGAGGTGGTCATGTCCAATAAATAATTGAACAGAAATGAAATTACATATTGATAGGTTATGCCACCTTTCATCCGCTGGAGCACCTGGCGGTAAATTTTTGGGTTACTCATCTGCTAAACAATATGTTGAGCTAACACCACCCAGAACTCACGTTAAAGTATCTGTTGTAACACCAACTACTTCAAAACAAACCAATGAACAGCAAAAATACCAACTATTGTCAGAAATCTTTACACCAAATATTTCAAACATAATAACACATGAATACTCACCTTTAAAAACAACACCAACGCATTCACAACAATCATTGCTACCATCACAACAAACAAAACTCTCATCAACACCAAACAAACATAAGAGAAAAAAAAAAGAAGAAGTAACAAGACCATTTCACCAATATAGAAAAAGGAAACCTTTTGAAAACAACTCAGACAAACAAAAATTTTTACGTAAACGAATGGAGATACAAAATAAAACACTGGATGTTATGAACAATAATTAATAAACATGTAATTGAAACTATGAATAAAGTTTTGTTTTATTTCTAGTTAAGATTTCTAGAAATTTGATCTCTTACAGCTTTTGCTAGTGCAGTTCCTTCAGAAGCTGCTTCATTATTATTGTCGTTATAATTACAAGGTTCGAAATTTTCGTCCGTACTCCAATTATTTTTATAAAAAATACATACATATGTTGTGTAAAATGCAACATGCATTTATAATTTGTGTAGTTTTTT
The DNA here is from genome assembly GCA_932274085.1 of Protocalliphora azurea. NCBI lineage: Eukaryota > Metazoa > Arthropoda > Insecta > Diptera > Calliphoridae > Protocalliphora > Protocalliphora azurea. The sequence goes on from OW026519.1 coordinate 79,659,857, forward strand.
CGGTGCTATAATGCAGTCCTCTTGATCCAATAATGCATCTAAAACCATTTTTTAACACACCATTGCAAATTTCAATAGTATTTCGTACTTTGCAGTGTTTTTCATTGTACTTCTTCTCACGTTCGTTTGTTGGATTTCTGTACGGAGTCATCAAATACGGCAGCAGTTTATAACCAGAATCGCCTATTAAGGAAAATTTAAATAATATCGCAACTGTTCATATGCTTACAAAAACCAACTAAGAAGCTAAGTATTTCTGTTTCCATTTATATAATTTGTTTTAAAGAAGTGGTCTGCTCCACTGTGGTCCCAAATAAATGCATCATCGTTTGCCCCTGGATGTCTAGCATCCACAAATGTAAAGAACATGTCCTGATCACAAATCCACAGTAGGGCAGAATCGAAATTTTTTGGAAATAAATCTGTAACTTCTGATAGGCCGGATGGATTTTCATGAAATTTGGTATAGGAGTAGCAGAGGAGTGTACAAGTAAGTTTGCAAGGGGGGCACAACACACCCCTCAGGGTCGGAGCTAAGGGGGCTCAAAGTTAGGTACCTCTGACATAAAAAATTTGTAATCGCTTGCCAAATTTTTGTTTCTCGTCCGATTTCAAATATTTTTATATATTGTTGTAGGCCCTGATAAGACCCTTAAAAAACATGCTTACCTGTCCTATTTATCTCTTATAATTTTCGAGTTAATTGTTTTGAATTTTTAAGCACCATAATTTTTCATGTTCTTGGTCCATTTTTTTTAATATATATCCTAGTATTTCCGACCGATTTTATTAGTTAAAGAACAAAATTATCTATTGAATAAAAAAAATTTGAAGTCGATATCTTTACCGAGTCCAAAAATAAACGATTTTGAATTTGAAAATTGCAAAAACGACGACTTTTTGTGTTTTCTTTAGCCGAAAAAGTATCTACACTCTTTTTTATATAGAATAAAATTTTCTTTAGCAATGTATAATAATTTTGCACTTTTCTGAAAGCTAACTTCACAGAGATGATTTTAAGATAAAAGACAAGCCCAATAATTCAATTGGTCAAGGTACATACCCTCCCGAATTCGACCCATTGTATATGAAAGTTTTGATTTTAGACCATTTTTCTCAAATCCCAAAGAACGAATCGACAAGCGGAATATATTTTACGAATCTTCAATATGTTGTTAAAAGTTTCAAATCAAAATCTACGGGACTTCGGAAAAATGTGGATTCTATACCCATAAATGTAAAAAATCTCATTTTTGGGAATTTTGATTAGTTTTTTTGGGAATTCAGGAAAACCCTACCCGCGATTCAAATTTGGTTAACGCGCTTTTATTTATATTAATAAGGTCCACATTTCCTGCAATTTTCATGAAGATATCTTTGTAAACAAATATGTTATTACAATTAAAAAATTTGTATTTTCTCCAAAAACCCCAAATTGGGGCTTTTGATTGGTTTATTTCTAAATAGCGAAAGAAATTTTAAAAATATGTATTCCAAATTAAGCTTATCCTTTAGCAAATATAATTTCCGATCTTTTGTAAGAAGATTCAATTCACCATCATGCCTCATTTCAGAAATATGCGCCTTTAAACTTTTATATTTCCAATTTACTGTATATATGACTATATTTTTACAAACTTGCAACTTTTGCCTTTAGCTTTGCGTAAATAATTACTTGGAAAATTATAAATATTTCTGTATACTTTTAATAATATCTATACATAAAATATTTTTATAAAAATAATTAATAAATATTTTTTTATTTTTAATAGGGTTGCTACATTTCCCAAATTTATGTAAATATTTATCCTTTTCTAAGCATTCATATATTTCTATTAATGAATTTAAAATAACAAAACAAACAAAAAATTTCTATTTTAACTTAATCAACAAGTATTTTATTAGTTTACATTTATGGTGTTTACCTAAATTTAACAAATGTATTTATCTATTGTTGATGGTTAAAAATTTATATATTTATGTACAGGTATCCTTTACGGTGATATATAGCTGCGACATTTATCTATTACCGGTAGTTCAAAATCTATATTTTTATGAGCTAGTGACAATGCACAGGTGATATGCTTTCCAGTGATACCTAACAGCAACATATAATATCAATGAATTCGGTATAGGTACTCTTCCAAATTGATTCTTTCAGATATTTCACCTAGTGAAAATTCACAGAATACCTGTAAATATATATACCTGTACGATATGTCTAATATATATATATAAATGCGCAGCTCATCTTTATCAACATCATAACGAAGTTGATTACCGTGGTGATTACATTGAAACATTAACAATTGTGTTGTGTTATGTGGAGTTTATCTAAAAATGATGTTAATCGTTTACAAGCTATAGTGGAATTCATAAAAACTACATATCATGCAAAAGTCGACGTCATTGGTAAATCTCAGATAGAGAGCTTTTTAAAGTTGTATAACATAAAAATGAAGTCCTTGAATCAGCGTGCAAAATATCAACTGGAGCACCCTGCAAGACATATGATGATTTAAGTACAAGATCTAAGTAGAAAAGACTGGCCCATAAGCTTTCTATAATTTCGAATGAAGAAGTTTCTGATACATTCTGATAGTAAGCACAAAATTAACTCTGCTCCATTTGGAGAATATGCAACAGAAATATCTAAACTACTTGTTTCTCTATATCCATGGAAAGAAATGACACCAACAGTACATAAAGTATTGTGCGATGGCGAAATTATAATTGAACGAAATATTTTTCCACTGGGAGAGCTTACAGAAGAGGCTCAAGAAGCAAGAAACAGAGATTCTAAGCACGTTCAATTATTCAGCACCAGGAAATGCTCCAGAACGTCACAAAACGAAGATATTTTTAATAGCCTATTGTTATCATCGGGACCTGTACTATCATCAATGAGAAAACGTTGGATTTATTATGAGCCTTTATCAACTCAAAATACTGAAGACTTAAAGGACCTTTATTATCTTTCAGATATGTATACAGATACAACAGATTATTTTATAGAAAATAAGTAGTAGTATAAGTTTAAAATATAAGAAAAATTATCTACATAAATTTAATGTAAATAAGTTATAAAAAATCGTATTAGAAATAAAATAGTTATTAAGGAAGATGATAAATACCAAAAATAATAATATTGATTAAGTTAAAATAGATATTTTTTGTTTGTTTTGTTATTTTAAATTCATTAATAGAAATATATGAATGCTTAGAAAAGGATAAAGATTTACTTAAATTTGGGAAATGTGGCAACCCTATGAAAAGTAAATAATATTTATTAGTTATTTTTATAAAAATATTTTGTGTATAGATATTATTAAAGGTATACAGAAATATTCATAATTTTCTAAGTAATTATTCACGCAAAGCTAAATGCAAAATTTGCAATTTTGTAAAAATATAGTCGTATATAGAATAAATTGGAAATACAAAAGTTTAAAGGCGCATATTTCTGAAATGAGGCATGATGTTGACTTGAATCTTTTTGCAAAAGATCGGAAATTATATATGCTAAAGGATAAGCTTAATTTGGAATACATATTTTTAAAATTTATTTCGCTATTTAGAAATAAACCAAACAAAAACCCCAATTTGGGGTTTTTTTAATTGTAATAACATATTTGTTTATAAAGATATCTTAATGAAATTTGCAGGAAATGTGGATCTTATTAATATAAATAAAGGTGCGTTAACCAAATTTGAATCAGGGGTAGGGTTTTCCTGAATTCCCAAAAGAACTAATCAAAATTTTTTTCATTTATGGCTATAGAATCCACATTTTTCCGAAGTCCCATAGATTTTGATTCAAGACTTTTAACAACATATTGAAGATTCTTAAAGTATATTCCGTTTGTCGATTTGTGCTTTGGGATTTGAGAAAAATGGTCTAAAATCAAAACTTTCATATACAATGGGTCGAATTCAGGAGGGTGTGTACCATGACCAGTTGAGTTATTGGGCTTATTTTTTATCCTAAAGTCATCTCTGTAAAGATACCTTGCAGAAAAGTGCAAAATTATTATACGTTGCTAAAGAAAATTTTATTTTAGGTAAAAAAGAGTGTAGATACTTTTTCGGCTAAAAAAACATAAAAAGTCGTCGTTTTTGCAATTTTCAAATTCAAAATCGTTTACTTTTGGACTCGGTAAAGATATCGACTTCAAATTTTTTTATTCAATAGATAATTTTGTTCTTTAACTAATAAAATCGGTCGGAAATACTAGGATATATATGAAAAAAACAGGACCAAGAACATGCAAAATTGAAATCGGACGAGAAACAAAAATTTGGCAAGCGATTAAAAATTTTTTATGTCAGAGGTACCTAACTTTGAGCCCCCTTAGCTCCGGCCCTGAGGGGTTTGTTGTGCCCCCCTTCCAAACTTAACATTATACGTTCCTCTGCTATGCTTATACCAAATTTCATGAAAAGATCAGAAGTTACAGATTTATTTCCAAAAAATTTCGATTCTGCCCCACTGTGAAATCTAATACAAAAAACATTAATGGTTATGCTGATTTTGTTTACAATAAACATAAGTAACTATTTATAATACTCACCAGCATTACGTTAGTACTATAGTAGCCTTTACGATTATAATACAAATTTATTTATTTATTTACGTGTGGCCCATCCATACAACCTACAATGCCAGGTATGCCAGCAGTTCTATAAATGTCTGCTTTGTCGTATTTTCATCGTCTATGTTTTTTTCTACCTTTATCCATTTCGGACCTAGGTATGTCTCGAAAATGGTTAAAAGCTCCGCGATTATTTTACATACCATTGTTTTGCTCATAGAAGAGACATACTCATTTCCAATTAACGCTTGGTAGCCCCCAGTAGATAAAAATATTAGAAATGTTGCTAGCTTTGTAGTAGCTGTGTGTATTTCGGTACGCTATTTTCAGCTTTGGCTTTATTTCCTCAAGCAACTTTATAAAAATTTCTTTATTTACGCGAAATGTAGCATTAAAACTAAAAATATCACACAAATTAAAAACAATATATACATATGTACATACTCCGTATATCATTTTTCTATACTTACCGCTCCTCTGGTATATCCAATATGTTTAGGCCATCTCGAATATTTCTGCGACACAAACGGGTATCGCCAGCATCACTTTCACTTGAATCGCTTGAATCATCAAACATAGCAATTAATGGAAACATTTTTATTGTATTTTTTAAATATTTTCACTATTTTAATTTTTACATTAATTTTTTTATAAACACAAAACAGCTGTTGGAGTTGCCATTAATTATTTCGAAAAGTAATATTTAGTATGAAAACAAGTAACAAAATAGTTAACTTTAATATAATTTCAACAATGTTATTTGAAAAAAGCAAAATGAAAAACGTATCATAACGTAATTTAGACGTGAGTTTAAAAAAAACTCATTTGCTTACGTACTCGTACGTGTATCGCTTGTCCGTCTGAAACCATACACGTGTTGTAAAAACAGGCTATAAGTTTTTGCACTCATTTCAACAAAAATTTTGAGTGACATGGGTTATATAAACAGCCCATTAAATTGTAGCGAAATGATTTTTAGTAAAAAATTTAATTTTCTTTATTCTAACTTTTCTAAACATGAGTAAAAATCCAAATTTTGATTAAAAATCAAAATTTTTACTAAAAATCTAAATTTTTATTAAAAAAATCAAAAATTTTACTAAAAATGAAAATTTTTTATATAAATCATAACTTTCTTATAAAAATAAGATTTTTCGCTAAATCGAAATTTTTCACAAAAAATCAAATTTTTTTACAAAAAAAAAAAAAAAGAAATTGACTTAAAAATTTTGACTTTTAGTAAAGAAAACTTGTTTTTAATAAAAATTTTGATTTTTAATAAACATTTTTATTTCTTTGAGCAATAAAATAAAAATCACAAAATAATCATTATAAGTTGAGCGAAAAAAATAAAAATCACAAATAATGATTATTTTTGAGCAAAAAAATAAAAATCAAAAATGATTATAATTTGTTGAGATTTATTTTAAAGCTCATTACCATTACGATCATTGATTGAAATCGAATAAAATGATGTAGATTTTGCTTAAAATCTACATAATGTAAATGACGTATAAGAGTGTAAAAAATAAAACATTTTTGGTAACAATATGTATATACTTGTATATCATCTAATCATATACAGAACACTGTAGATACATAAAAATATTCACATTAAATTTAAATTCTTATATAAAGCACATTAAATCATCGTTCCGTCTAAATATGATTATTCCGAGTAGTAAAAATAGAACAAAAGTTTTCATTGTATAACAGTATCGAAATCTTAAATCAACATAATCACATTTATCATAATGAAACCAACAACCGGTGAAACCATTAGGGCATGGCTATTGTCTGCTCTAATGGTACATGGTGCCGTTGCCGGAAATCCTGATGCCAAGCGACTTTATGACGACCTGCTCAGTAACTATAATAAACTTGTCAGACCGGTGGTAAATACAACAGATGTACTTAAAGTTTGCATAAAATTGAAATTATCTCAATTAATTGATGTGGTAAGTAATTTTTTTAATTAAATTTTTTTTATAAATAAATCTATAGCACAGTGTTATTATAATAGTCATTATAGATATATATTGATTTTTTGTGACATTTCAATTCTTTGATAGTTTGGATATTTACAATATATTTATAATGTAGTTCTTCCAAAGCTAATGGTGATTCATTAGTGGTTCTAATAGGATATGGAACAATTATAGTTTTTTGATAATTTTTCTTATTATACCATTTATTTAATTAGATTTGACAATTTTTGATATACATAAATTAAATAGTTTCCATTAAAAACGAGTGGGAACTTATTATAAGTGTGATTTACATTAAATGATTGCAATCGCATTTATTCCAATCTCCACTACTTCTGTTAAAGTGTTAGTTTGATAATTACATGTCATTTGATTTTAATTAAATATATTTTTAATACAATTGTCTTGCATTTTCTTTAACTCTGATTTTTTGTTAGTTTTTTCATAAACTATATTTTGTTTTATAATATAGTTGTTATTATCTAATACAATTTGTTTGTTATTTTTGTTAGGAATTGGTTGGATTATAATTTCTTTATAGGTTTCAGTTTCTATATTAGGAATTTTAATTACAAAAATTATGTTTTTATCATATATAAACATTATCCAAAGATGTTATTAAAAAGCGATTCAAATAAATTTTTCTGGTATGAAACGTTGAGAATTTACAAATACTTATTACTTATCAAATCAAAAATATTGTTACGCATATTTAAAAAAAAAAAAAAAAAAAATGATCTATATAAAAATTAAAAGTAAATTTCTTGAATAGATAAAAAAGTACACAAAAAAATCAATTTTACATAAAATCATGAACATGATTTCCTACTCAGTGAATAGGTATCAAAAAAGAGAACATCTTCCAATGACAAGCCTATGTTAAATTTACTACTTCCGGATCACAAGTTCAGGATATTATTGACTTCTTTGGATGTTCTTTTTTTCGCTGGGATGCAATGCAACATCCAATTCGATGTTTTCCATTTTTTCTAATGCAATATTAAAGTGGTTTATTTCCTGATCAGTAAGGATGTCTCTATTAAGTGTCCTTAATTTCGAAGCCAACAACAATTCTCTGATTTATTAAATTATTTTTTCCAACTGATCTGATTTGCATTGTAATAGTTTGAGTCAGTGACTAATAAACTAATTGTTTATTCTGTATAATACTCGTAGATAAAGTTTGTAAATTTTCTAAGTTAGGTTTATAAGTTGATTCTCAAAATCTTTATTTTAACTTGTTTGTTAACTTGTTCGACAATGTTTTGGTTATTTTTAATTATGATTTTTAATTTAGTTTCTATTCCAACACGGTCGTTGTCACCCATAACACCGGATATCCATTTAAGACCCGTTCCAAATACGTTTACTAGTCCTCTAGTCTGTCTGTGTCTTGGCATGAGGGAATATAATTGACTTTCAATATGTCTAATTTGTTGATTTAACTATTCGATTCTCCTGTTTGTATTACTGTGAATCCGTTTCCTTGATTCAAATCAGTTGTCAGTAGTTGATCACCGAAATCATCAACAAGAACCTGCATAGATCTAGAAAAATGATTTTCTCTTTAATAAATAACTCTTTGTGGTAGATTTTGTTTATGAATATAATTTTTAGAACCAATCTGTTTTTCATTTACTTTTTTAACTTTTTGTTCTAGTTTTCTATTCTAAAATTCAGTGGCTGGTTGGACGACTGGCTGGCTGTCTGGACGATTGGCTGGCTGGCTGACCGACTGGCTGGCTGGCTGAACGACTGGTTGGACAGCTGTTTATGTAAACCTTGAGCAGGACTTTCATGAGACACCTAGCCCCCATACATATGCCCCCCCGGAATAGGGGTTTAACGATCATAATTGCCTGAAATATAGCAATATTTAAATGAAATTCAATATAAGGAAGTTTTGTATAAGTATCAATCTTTGTGCCAAATTTCATGAAGATTTGTCCATAATTGACCATAGCTCCAATATAAAACCCTTTTCCGAAAATCAGTTTAACGTGCATAAATCACATACACATGTTAGTATCAAGTTTATATTCGACGCAAATAAGTTTTATATAAGCAGAAATCATAGTGACAAATTTTATGAGGAACGCTCCATAATTTACCATAGCTCCCATATAAGCCCACTTTCGGGAGTCACCCTAAAATGCATAAATTCATATAAATATTATTATTAACGTAATATTCTGTATATTTTATTTTACACTTAGTATAATTATCGGTTCAGTAAAAGTATCAGTTCACAATTGCCCACATATCTAATATAAGACCCCTCCACGAATTTTGATATACATACACAATGGTGTGGGGTACAATATGGACGGGATTGATCGACTATATATTTCTTACTTGTTTTCTTTTGAAATAGTAGGCTAAAAGGTCTGTAAGAGGATGGTATAGTAGAATATTTTCCTGGCTTTGGTATCATTTTAATCTGAAAAGTTTTCCTCACTTTTGAAAGTTTAAAAAAGATAATTCCGAATTATTGCATAATAGTTTTGTTCAAGTGAAGGTTTTATCACTTAAACAAATATATTAAATTACACTAAAAATTTTATTATTAATTAAAAATTCAACTTCATGAAACAATTCAAAATGTTGAATATACACTGCCTGCCACTTGAATAAGCAATCACATTTTTTTTAACTTTAAGTATATCCCCTAAACTAAAGTTCAGAAAAAAAAATTTTTTTGCGCAACCAAATTTCAAAGTGTTGGCTTTAGTTTATTGAAGAAATGAAAATTTTACATATTTTGTTATAATAAAATTATGAATTTATTTAAAGACATGTATTTCTGTGGTACTTTTTCGTGTGTCACTGAATAAGGAATATTTTAAAACTATGCAAACTGTAATTTATTTTTAAATTTTAGGTTATAAAAATGAAAGTTTTTATCTTCTAACATTCAATTAGTAATGAGTACTGTCATCATTTTTAGAAATAACTTCAAAAATGCGATTTGGCATCGACTTGTATAATGACTTTAAGTAATTTAGCGAAATTGAACTCCATGCTTCCGTTATTGAATCCTTTATGGATTCTATCGTCTCAAATTGTTTTCCTCCTTCATAAACTTTTCTTGCAAGCCAACCCTAGGCATTTTCCATTGGATTCAGGTCTGGTGAATATGGGGGCCAATCCAAAAGCTGAACACCTTGTTGATTAATCCATTGTTTTACTGCTCTGGCAGTATGACTCGAGGCGTTGCCGTGTTGTTAAATTTTGGAAATGCTTCTTCCAGAATGTTTTTGTAAATCGTTGCAGTCATTTTGTTGGATACAAAAACTAATTCTATGGTACCATAATACGAAATGGCACCCCATACCATTACTCCGCCCTCTCGGCTTTGTCTGCGGCTCAAAAATAATTCCTCCTTATTTAGGTCATGGAAGTAATAGTTATACCCGTCGGTACCATTGTCGGACCATGTCATTGTATTTTTGGCAAACTGTAGACGTTGTGATTTGCGTTTTTCATTAAGTGGTGTTTTTTTGCAGTTTTCGTCGGACTATATATGGGCACGACTTTAAAATACGGTGCACTGTTCTTAGACTGGCACTGACTCCACTTTTTTCACGTATTTTTGATACCGACATGGCAGAATTTGATGCAATTCTAAGAATTTTTCATCTTTCTTTTGGAGTTGTTGCCATTTTCTTCCGCCCTTTCATGTTTTTTCCATATCTTTCCACGTTATTTAAATAATTGTACACAAATGTCTTTCTTCTATTAATGTTTTTGGCTATTTGGACCGGATTCTGACCCTGAGATTTCAAAATCAGAATTTTTTCTTTTTCAGAGTTATTAAGAGCCTTACCACTTCCCATTTTGAATAAAATCTATTTAAAAACTATTAAATTAAAATTTCTCTAGCCGTTTATATTGAAAGAAATTCAAATCATAGCCTTCCTAATTAATATTAAAAGAATTCCTTATTCAAGTGACACACAAAATAATACCACAGAAATACATGTCTTTAAATAAATGCATAATTTTAGTATAACAAAATATGTAAATTTTTTATTTCTTCAGGAAACTAAAGCCAACACTTTGAAATTTGGTTGCGCAAAAAAATATTTTTTTCTGAACTTTAGTTTAGGAGATATACTTAATTAAATTTAAAAAAATGTGATTCCTTATTGAAGTGGCAGGCAGTGTACTTTTTATTTTATTTTAATAATTTTACTGTCTGTTTCATTATGTGAAACGAAAAATTCGTATCAAAACTTTTTATGGAAAACAAAAATAAAATTTTGAATTTATTTGTTGTTTTCCATACATTTCCACAAAATTTTTCGTTCGACATAGAGAAGCAGGCAGTTATTTTTTTGGTAATGAGAAATTGTTGAAATACAAGTTAGTAAGACAAAAGTTTAAAATCCATAAGGTTAACCACAATAAAAATAAACTAAAGCTAAAATTTTTTGGCAGGATCTTAAGAAAACTGAATTTAACTTAGAAACTCTGGTAACTGGACATAATATATCGTTGATAAACGTAGTTTCACCGCCAATTTGTATGTGAAATTTGTAAATTGTGGTCGTCTAGTTCGATTTAAATAAAAATTTACACATGCTTGCTAATATTTTTTAGTATATTTTGTCTCATTAAGGCTTGTTAATGTTATTTAACTTTTATAATTATCGAGTTATTCATATCTAAAAATTCAAATTTAAAATTTTAGCAAAATTTCCAAATTATGTAGAAAAACTTCACGTCATTAACTATTCCGAGTGTAAAAATAAACAAATGAATTTGAAATTTGAGAAATACTAATTTTTGGATTATTTTAAGCCAGGAATGAGTCATCACACGTAAAATGCGAAAATTATTTGATACAATTGTATAAATTTGTATGTAAATCGGACTAGTCGATTAGAAATTACAGATTTTAGAAAATATACATCTGACCATAAAATAACTTGGATTTGGGTGGTCTTGTTGTATTTCAAAAATTCTACATCACATATTTACATCATTTAAAAATCATTGTTCTGTTCGTATTATGTGACTAAAAAGCATAAAAAACTAAATATATCCCGAAGAAAATTTTAAATATTTAATATATTTTTAAATATTATTTGATCATCCATTTTCAGTTTTAATCTATTTTCAAAAATCTGTATTAATTCCGAAGTAATCAAAAAGATTAATACTTATGTGTATAATTTTGTACATAAAATATAAATTTTATGTTCGTATATTGAAAAACACGTCTGCACAGAGAGAAATATTTAGATAAATATTTAGATAATTTTATCCAAGCCTTGATGATTTTATTTAATTTAAAAAAAATATGAAATATGTATTTCGGAAATTATGTTTAAATGTTTTTAACTTAAATCAACGAAAGTAACTTACTTTATTTTGTGAATTTCACAAATATCAGACTGCAAATCTTAATATTTCAAAAAATTTCAAAAAAGTTGTATTTTTTCATTATTTTTTATCCATTTTTAGTACAGATTCTCTTTATCTGACTAGCTTCAAATTTTAAATCAGTAATTTCAAGTTAATTTAATTTGAAATTCTTAAGACGATAACAGTAAAATAATAACGCAATTTAAACTATTAAAATCTATTCAATATTCCCAAAAATATTTCTTTTCAAAAACATAATTTTAGCTTTTTATTTGTATTTCAAAAAATAAAAAATTTATGTAAAATTTTGAGTTTTTTGGGCGACAGAAATACTTAAATTTCATAGCTCAACAATTCGATTAAAAATTTATTCTTTAAAAGTTTTATATTGGGTAAATCAACATAAAGTTTTAGGAATTAAAATTGCTAATTTTTTATAATAAACAAAATTTAAAAAAATTAAAAATGCTTTGACTAGATATACGCCTGGTCAGTTTTTCTCAATACAAAATTCGTGAAGGAGTCTTATATTAGACATGTGGGGAAATGTGGACCGATACTTTTACTAAGTGTAAAATAAAATATACGAATACAGAATAGTAATATTTATATGAATTTATGCATTTTGGGTAACTCCCGAAAGTAGTCTTATATATGTTAAATTATGAAGTGATCCTTATAAAATTTGTCATTGTGATTTCTACTTATATAAAACTTATTTGTTTCGAATATAAGCATGATACTAACATGTGTATGTGATTTATAAACGTTAGAGTGACTTTCGGAAGAGAGTTTTATATGGGAGCTATGGTCAATTATGGATCGATCTTCATTGCACAAAGATTGATACTTATACAAAACTTCCTTACACCGAATTTCATAAAAATATTGCTATATTTCAGGTATTTATAATCGTTAAACCCCTATTCCGGGAGGACATTTTTATGGGGTCTCGGTAAAATAATGGACCGATAGTAACCAATTTCAATAGGCTTCGTCTTTGTGTCATGAAAGTCATACCTGAGAAATTTCATTGAATTATCTTCAAAATTGCGAATTGTACTTTGTGCACAAGGTTTACATGGACAGCCAGACGGACGGACGGACATTGTTAGATCGACTCAGAAAGTGATTCTGAGTCAATTGGTATGCACTATGGTGGTTGTTGGATGATTTTCTTTGAGCGTTACAACATCAGCACAAACGCGTAATATCCCAACCACCTATCGAGGTGTAGGGTATAATTATTTGTTTGGGGATTCGATTGAAAGACTGAGCTTAAATAGCATTTGAATAAATTGGCTTTATCTTTTGAACTACTCGCCCAGGTATCGTCAGCTTTCTTTAAAGGACTTTGTGCCTCTACCGGTGGCTTAATATCTTTCGCTGCTTTCCATAAGAAAAAATAATATATTTATTATTTGTTAAACTTTCAATGTGATTTTCACTCTGGAGATCCTCCTCTATTTGAAGGGCTTTTCTTAGTTTTTTTAATGCTGTGGCCTCAGCTTTGAAGCTCGTGACTTGGTTGCCATTCTCTTCTAAGTTTTCTTTTCAACACTGGACTCTATTCCTTTAATGATAAAAGTCAAACCTTTATTACTTTTAAGCTGATATGTATAAAAGTTTTTCTTGCTATATACTACCATTTTTATTTCTTGCACGCCACCTTTTCTTATTGGAATAATATGAGAATTGTTTTTTCCAATAAGTTCAATAAATTTTTTATCCAAATTATTGAAGCTAGGTTCACGAAGATATATTGGTTATGGTTTACATGATTTTTGAATAGAATTATCATGTATACCAAAATGTAGGTGCTACGATAACTTATATCGGAATCAATAATGCAACTTTAAACATTTTTTGGTGCGTATTTTTGTCATTGAAAAATTTACTTAATAGTAATATAATTAATATTTGCAACATTTTGTTTATTTACATCATCTGAAAAATTTTTTAGGTTAGATGAGAAAAATACATCAGCGAATTAAATGCAATTAAAATAATTTTAAAAAAATCTATTCTAAAGGAAGGTTCAAAAAGATATATGATCACGATTATGTTCACTAATATAAAACTTATCGAACCTTCATTAATTTGTATTTTGTATACCTTTGTGTAGGTTACATATGTGCATTTATTTTTGATATGGGGCTTAAAATGAAATTTTATAAAATTTCTGATTTTTAACTACCATGAATTAAACTATTAAGAAAAGACAAGAAAACCTATGTATACTTTTTTGATATATATATATACATATTTTTTTAATGAAATGTTAAAAAAATCATTATGTCTTCGGCGTCATCAACTATATCATGTCACTTAATTTAATTTGTTGCAAACGTGAGGCAATTTCTTAAATATTGTTCAAAATAGAATTTTGGCAATCTTTTATTTATTTATTTTTATTCTAAAACTCCATAACACTGACGCCGTTCGCAAAAATCATTCATACGAACAGATGTGTGTTTCGTTAAAGTCAGCTAATATTAGTACTAGATAACGTTGATGTGAAACTAAAAAATTTTTAATTTTTTTAACACCAAAAGTAAACGAGTTTGAAGAAATGCCCATATATTGACTTCCACTGTTTTTGTCTCTGTTATATTTTATACATATTTGGCATGTTTTTCTAAGTTACTAGTCTGTTCTTCTAAGGAAGTTGAAAACACCAAAATGTCGTCCATATAAATAACGCAGATTTTGTTAACGTGGAAAATTGTTCATCATGCGTTGGAAGGTCGATGGAGCATTCATAATTCCAAAAGGCGTCCTAATGAACTCAAAATAACCATTATGTGTAGAGAAAGCTGTTTTTTCGCGGTCTTCAGGTTCTACTTCTATTAATAGAATCCTTTAGTAATATCCAATATTAAAAAATAATTAGTTCTACCAAGTTTGTCCAATATGTCATCTATTCGTGGTATGGGATACTTGTCTTCCTTAGTGACCTGATTCATTTACAGTATGCGTTATATAGTGAACTAGAATGTTTTACAATTCCCTGTTCTAACATTTCATTCATTTGATTTTCTACTTCTTCTGTATGAATATCTATATGTTTTTGAATATAAGTGACCTGACAACCTTGTATCAATTTTATGCTTAACCTCATTGGTAAAGGTCAAGTCGTCACCTTTATGATAGAAAATATCTTAATTATTCTGAATCAAGATACCAATAGCTTTTGATTATTCGGAATTTAAATGGTCTAAACATAACGGATTATCATTATTACCTAATTAGTTTAATTATTGCTTTATTCAATTTAAAAGTTAGATGTCCCAATTGTCCATTAAAACAGTCATTAAATTTGAACAATCCAATTTTTGATAAATTGAGGTGGACAACGGTCTACGTTTAAAAAAATTTCAGGCGATCCTGTGTCAATTAATAGTCATAAGGATTTTGATTTTTCTCTAAGCAGAATATAGGGATGTCCGAGTTGCCTTGATCTTTCGGTGGAGAAACTGTTACAAAAAAATTTTCTGGTTCACAAGATTCATTAGAACACTTACAGTAACATTTTACTTTAATGGTTGGTTGACAGTGTTGATTCTGTCGTTTAGTTTGCACGGTTGTAGTGTTTATCGGTTTTGGTTTAGGTTGCGGGTTGTATTGTTGTTGAGGATTTGGTTCTTGTTGCCAAATCTGGTTGAAGTTCCTTTGTTGATTATTTTGAGGTGTATGTACTTTTGGTTGCCAATTGTTGTTTTTGATAACTGGTCTTAGGCTATCAATTATTTTTTTTTCTTCCTTTTTGAGTTGTTAATCGGTCTGTTGATTTAAGTTCTTCTTCTATTTTTCATTCAAGAATCCGTCTGCCCTCAATCCTTCATATAGTTGATCTGCTGTTTGGAATCCTCCACAGATATTTTCAAGCGTGGCTTTAATTTCCGTCCAGTTATTTAAATGTGGATGAATTTTTCATAGCTCAGCAAGCTTTACCAGACAATTTGCTTTTGACTATATTAATGCACATTCTTTGTGCTTGTTCTTTGTAAGACAGTAAAGTTAGTGATGTCGTTAAAGTTTGTACAAAAGATAGAGAAATCTTCCTTTCTTCCACCAAATCCTTGTATTTTTTCCAGATACGTTAATGTATTGATATCCGACTGCGCCAGTTTTGAAAGTAATAGCACATAAATTTTGTATGTAATACTACATATAATTACCAAATAACCAATTAATTAATTATTTCTTTTATTTATTTTAGTAAAGAAAAAAACTATAACTTTATTGTTTGGGAGTTTGTTTAAGACTAAAACTTATTAAATTTAACAAATCTTAAAACTACTTTGTGTTGTTTATTAATTCAACTGTGCCAGCCATGCAGTAAGTAGTTTTATATTTTTGAGAAATATGAGTACTCCATAAATTAGTGTATTTGTTATTCTTAGTTATTTTTTAAGTTTGCATATTTTTATGTGTTTTTTTATGTTTCTATATTTTTTATATTGACTTCGAAATTAAGCAAAAGGAAGCTTTTGTTTATATATGGATTGTATTTCCATAAATAACAACGGTTTGAAATTTTTAAAAATTAAAAAAATCGAAAAAGTATATTACTTTAAAGTACCATATTTTCTAGATTTCTTATAGGATTTTCTTTATTTATGCATTAGATTTCTATATTTTTCCTATTTCATTTTATTTATTTTAGTCTTTTACTAATTACATTTTAGATGCAAATTCATTTTTCAGATTCATTTTTGAAATTATTCTCACCCTACGATTTTTATTTCTTTTTTATTTCATGTTAAAAAGTGATTTATTGCTTAAGCAATTCAATTTGGAGTTTTCTATAACGGAAATATTTGCTATTTTTAATAATTTTTAGAATAAAAATACTAACACTTTTTTCATACAAGAATTATTATTTTTTAATTATTTTAGTGTTTTGTACACTTCACGCAAAGAGTGTACAACTTAAAATATATGTAGGAAATGAGGGGAAAGGCAGAAGAAGAACAGCTCGGTTGACAAGTTAGGGATTGACTTTTAGTGGGTTGGGTTTAGAACGAACGAAACATGACGGAGTCGGGACAGGGATATAAAAGACCGACGTTACGGACAGATAATAGGGAGTGTCTTACAATTTATTGAAGCGAACATTAAACTTCTTATTTTGATAATGTTAATGTTAAGTTAAGTTGAAATGTGTAAATATTGTAAATAGTTCCTTAATATACAAATAAATATTATAATTAATTGAGAGTGAAGCTATGTTTTTAATTGAAGAGAAAAGCAACAAAAATTAAAAGTAGCTAAATTGTAAGCCAAAAAACACTTTAACACTACATATATAAAACTACTTATGTAGATGACAGATTTAACTGATTAAAAAATATTTGAACGGTATTTATATTTGCTTGAAGTTAAACAATTCAAAAATAACATTTTAGTTATAAATTGCATTAGATAACATAAATAAATGCGTTTGCAATTTTTTTCTTCAAAAAAAAAAAAAAAAAAAATCGTTAAAAAGATATTTTATTAAAATTTGACATTTACATTAATTACTTACATATAACTTTATTTGGGTACATATTTTCCTATATACATACATATATATGTATATATGGTGTTAAAAGAGGAATTTATTGCCTTTCTAATGGCTTTTAAATCCATAAAATCGGACCTAAACTTTAATTAAGATATGTATAATTTATCTTACATTCAAAGTGAGATACTTTCACTTTTTTTCGAAATGAAAAAACATAAATAAAATCGCATGTTTTTTGAAGTTATAAAATGAAAATAGATATGAATGTCAACAGAATCTGGGGACTTATGGTATTTTTTATATGTGATATCTCATGAGTATCTTCTCCCAAGACAACATATATTAAATGTGGTTTTCTTAAAAATTCAATAATTCTCGTCTGAGCCTTTGCTGTCGTCGGTTGTTAAATGCCTTATAAAATATGAATTTGGTTCCTTTACCATTGTGATATGATATGTTTCGTTCTTTGCCACTATTTTTTTAAGCCAACGTTTCCTTTTACCATGAAATGATATGCCTTTTAGCAAAAAGTTGGTTTTGGATTTTTTAAATACTTACTCGTATCTCTGGATTTATTACGTTCTCATCCGATTTTATGTTGATCTGCTATTATGCCCAAGATTTTTAAATTCTTCAACAAAGTATTCATTAATAATGATCCGTAAGAATTTGAAACACCAGCTCGATCCAAGGAAGTTGGAGTAAAGCTTAAGAACTTCATCTTTAGTTATTGATATTGATCGGACTCATCTTTTATAAAATACTGTGGAACATAGTTGAACTCACTGTTAGTTTCACTAATCTTGTGCCAACTTGGTCAATATAAAATTCCCAAACATGAAATGGAATTTGCTTTTCTGAAGGACACTTGCATGGAACTTTTAAATCTAGCGAACATTCGCACAGTGCAATCATAAAATGTTTATTCCATTCATTGTTATTGAAATGTAGAGAATTCTTTTCAATATCAAAATAGATTTTTGTGAGGTACTTAAGTTTTTCCCACATAGCTGGTAAACTTTTTATCGGAATTTTGGAGACTTTCCATAATTTTGAATCCTCGGCTATTCTATCATAATAAAATTTTAAGGGTCTCTTCGTAAGATTTTTATTTTGGTCTGTCATAAACAACAAATGCTTGATAACATCGCATTTTGTTGATAATTTGGTTTTATTAAACTCAAGAGAGAAAACTCGGATTTCATAAAATTTGCAGTTATTTTTTGGGCTGAAAGAAAAGCTATTCAAATTTTGTTCTTATATTTTACAATCTAGGAGATATATAAACTACCTTTTCAAAACGTTTTATCCCCCAAGACTATAAAATTTCTAAAAATGTTGGGGAGAGACAACTATAGTATAATATTAATAGGACATTGTGCATAAACATTTTAAATATTTTAGTTAAAAAAGTAACAAAAAAGTAACAAAGCAAATAATAGGATTTTTAAAAAGTATCAATGACATGGTTGATATATTTGTGACAAAGAAAGATTACTATTTTTAATTTATTATTATATTTTTTGTTTAGAAGATTCTTAGAGTACCAACAAAGTACCAGTTTTTTACATCCTAAATGTTCGAAGGTTCAAAGATTACCAAATTATTTTTATTATTATTTAGTAGAGGATAGGGCTTGTGGATTCTCACCCACATAGAACCATATATCTTTATTTTCATGTTTCTAGTTTAATTATTACAAAAACTACAAAAAGTACCATCAGAAGAACGAAAAATTACCACAAAATCTCTACTTGTGAATTCTCACTCAATTAGGACCACATATATTCAAGTTCATGTTTAAAGGTTGAACATAAAAGAAAGTTCAAAATGTGCCAAAGAAGAACGAAAAATTACCAAAAAGTCCCCCTTATGGATTCTCATTCACTTAGGACCACATACCTTTAATTTCATCTTTCTACGTTCAAATTAATGAAAAATCAAAAAGCACTATTATAAGATCGAAAAAGTACCACAAAGTATTTTCTTGTGAATTCTTACCCACATAGGATCATGTAACTCTAATTTTATGTTTCTTAGCTCAATATTATATTAGAAAAACGAAAAGGTATCACAAAGTCACCTCATTCACTTAGGATCAAATAGCATTAATTTCATGTCAGAAAATGTGTCTAGGTTTAATATTATAGAAAATTCATATTTGAGTTGAGTATCAAAAAGGGCTATTACCCTTTTTTGGTACTTTTTTTCCCTTATGGATATAACAAAATTGTATTCCAATGAATTTCTAATTTGTAGTGGGATACAATATTAAAAAAAAACATATTTTATAAAAAAAAATAACAAAAATAGATACGACTTTTACCCTTAAACATTAGAATTCACAAAAATTCCAAATTTGCGTTTGCCATTTTTCGATAAGTTACGAATATGATGTTTACTGGTTTAAAAGATATATAGGATTCCAAAAAAGTATCAAAAGTTTTTAGCCATTTTGTCCTTAAAAAGGCCAAACAGTTATCCGCTTGTTTTTTAAGTTAATAATTATAGGTATTAATTTTTTGTATCTATATTAGTTTAGAAGATACAAGGTTATCTATTTTATCCGTTTTTACCCCCAAAACTTTCGAATTTCCAAAAATTCCGTCTTAGATCTATTTGGCGGGAGATCAACCTAAGGTCGAAACTTTATCTCTCTAGTTTTAGGCGCTTGGGCTGTGGGACGATGAATCATCCATGTTACTTTTTATAAGTCTTTTTTTTTATTTGAAATTTATTTATTTTTTTCATGCACAAGATTGAATCTTATAAATTACAGTGCACAGGGGGCAGAATCGAAATTTTTTGGAAATAAATCTGTAACTTCTGATCGGCTGCTTGGATTTTCATGAAATTTGGTACAGATGTAGCAGAGGAGTGTATAATGTTAAGTTTGGAAGGGGGACATAACAAATCCCTCAGGGGCGCAGCTAAGGGGGCTCAAATTTAGCTACCTCTGATATAAAAAATATTTAATCGCTTGCCAAATTTTTGTTTCCCATCCGATTTCAAATATTTTTATATATTGTTGTAGGCCCTAATAAGGCCTATAAAAGACATGCTTACATGTCCTATTTATCTTTTATAGTTTTCGACTTATTTGCGTTTGAATTTTTAAGCACCATAATTTTGCATGTTCTTGGTCAAGTTTTTTTCATATATATCCTAGTATTTCCGACCGATTTTATTAGTTTTTTTCTTAAAAGAACAAAATTATCTATTGAATAAGAAATTTTTGAAGTCGATATCCTTACCGAGTACAAAAATAAACGATTTTTAATTTGAAAATTGCAAAAAAGACGACTTTTTGTGTTCTCTTAGCCGAAAAAGTATCTATACTCTTTTTTATTTAAAATAAAATTTTCTTTAGCAACATGTAATAATTTTGCACTTTTCTGAAAGGTAACTTCACAGAGGTTATAAAAAACAAGCCCAACAACTCAATTGGTCATGGTACACATCCTTCCGAATTCGACCCATTTTATATGAAAGTTTTGAATTTAGAAAATTTTTTCTCAAATCCCAAAGCACGAATCGACAAGCAGAATATATTTTAAGAATCTCCAATATGTTAAATCAAAATCTACGGTACTTCGGAAAAATATGAATTCTGTAGCCATAAATGTAAAAAATCCCATTTTAGTTTTTTTGGGAATTCAGGCAAACCCTACCCCTGATTGAAATTTGGTTAACGCGCTTTTATTTATATTAATAAGATCCACATTTCCTGCAAATTTCATTAAGATACAAACAAATATAAACAAATATGTATTGCAATTAAAAAATTTTGTTTTTCCTCCAAAAACCCCAAATTGGGCCTTTTGTTTGGTTTATTTCTAAATAGCGAAAGTAATTTTAAAAATTTGTATTCCAAATTTAGCTTATCCTTTCACATATATAATTTCCGATTTTTGCAAAAAGATTCAAGTCAATATCATGCCTCATTTCAGAAATATGCGCCTTTAAACTTTTATATTTCCAATTTATTGTGTATATGACTATATTTTTACAAACTTGCAACTTTTGCCTTTAGCTTTGAGTGAATAATTACTTAGAAAATTATGGATATTTTTGTATACTTTTAATAATATCTATGCACAAAATATTTTTTATTTTTAATAGGGTTGCTACATTTCCCAAATTTATGTAAATATTTATCCTTTTCTAAGCATTCATATATTTCTATTAATGAATTTAAAATAACAAAACAAACAAAAAATTTCTATTTTAACTTAATCAACAAGTATTTTATTAGTTTACATTTATGGTGTTTACCTAAATTTAACAAATGTATTTATCTATTGTTGATGGTTAAAAATTTATATATTTATGTACAGGTATCCTTTACGGTGATATATAGCTGCGACATTTATCTATTACCGGTAGTTCAAAATCTATATTTTTATGAGCTAGTGACAATGCACAGGTGATATGCTTTCCAGTGATACCTAACAGCAACATATAATATCAATGAATTCGGTATAGGTACTCTTCCAAATTGATTCTTTCAGATATTTCACCTAGTGAAAATTCACAGAATACCTGTAAATATATATACCTGTACGATATGTCTGATATATATATATATAAATGCGCAGCTCATCTTTATCAACATCATAACGAAGTTGATTACCATGGTGATTACATTGAAACGTTAACAATTGTGTTGTGTTCTGTGGAGTTTATCTAAAAATGATCTTAATCGTTTACAAGCTATAGTGGAATTCATAAAAACTACATATCATGCAAAAGTCGACGTCATTGGTAAATCTCAGATAGAGAGCTTTTTAAAGTTGTATGACATAAAAATGAAGTCCTTGAATCAGCGTACTAACAGATTAAAAATTAAACATTCCGATTGGATGGATATCGATATAGAGATATCGGTGTGCAAAATATCAACTGGAGCACCCTGCAAGACATATGATGATTTAAGTACAAGATCTAAGAAGAAAAACTGGCCCATAAGCTTTCTATAATTTCGAATGAAGAAGTTTCTGATACATTCAAAGAAATGTTAAAAAAGGAGCAGCAACCTAAGAGTGCAATTAATATTGCTGAAATACTGCCAACTGCATTACCAAAACGTCTTAAACGGATTGCCGAAAGTGTACCTACTCCAACATCACAATCCAATTTTACAGAGGAAGAAGCAATTGTTTTAATGCTTGAACTGGACCTCAGCCGAAACAAATATCAAATTTTAAGAAAAGCTCTGCTTGAAGAGGGACCCTCAATTCTACCATCATACAAGGATATTCAAGAAAAAAAGCATACTAATTTACTATCTATTTCGGTTACCGAAAAGGAAGCATGTGTAGAGCTATCTTCTTTGCTTGAGAATACAGCTAGCAGGGTAGCTGCAGATTTTTCTGCAGATCAGTCGGAGAAAGTAAATAATAGCGACGTTGTATTAATCTGTAAGTGGGGATGTGATGGACTATCAGCCCTTCCTGAATACAAGCATGCTAGTGAAAGTAAGAAAATGGCGGATTATAAAAGGGTATTTATAGCATCTTTGGTGCCATTAAGAATGCGATTTTATTCCTTAAAGCAATCTTCATCAAAACGTAAAAACTCACTTGAAGATATAGAGTTTAACACCACTCCAGGATCAAAACATTTCTGCTGACTTATTTGGTTCGAATACACAAGGGAGTCGACGACAACAACAAAGGATTTAGTTGAATATATTAAAGATGAAATAAATGATTTACAACCTATTTCAATATCCATAAACCAATACACATTCGACATATCTTTTCAACTTATTCTAACAATGATTGATGGAAAGGTCAGTACTGCCGTTACGGAAACATCTTCTTTTTGGAAATGCTCACTGTGTGATGAGACGAAATTACAATTTTCTGATATTGGTAAAGCAAGGAGTATTAATGAAGAATTTCTGTCTTTCGGAATATCTCCACTTCACGGCTGAATACGGTTCATGTAGCATTTTCTGCATATGATTTAAAGTATAGAAGTGTGCCAGAAAATTTAACAAAGCTTACCAGAAACGAGGATTTAAAAACACTTATAATATCTTAGAAAAGTAGAATCCAGGATGAATTCAGAGAAGAGACGGGATTAAACAAATGATGGAAACACAGCAAGAAGGTTTTTCGGAAATTTCGAAGCTACATCAAAAATAACTGGTATTAATAAAGAGTTACTTCAAAGGACTAACATACTATTAATGGCAATTAATAATAAGCACACAATTAACTCTGCTCGATTTGGAGAATATGCAACAGAAATATCTAAACTACTTGTTTCTCTATATCCATGGAAAGAAATGACATCAGCAATACATAAAGTATTGTGCCATGGCGAAATTATAATTGAACGAAATATTCTTATACTTGGAGAGCAAAAGAGGCTCAAGAAGCAAGAAACAGAGATTTTAAGCACGATCAATTATTCAGCTCAAGAAAATGCTCCAGAACGTCACAAAACGAGGATATTTTTAATAGCATATTGTTATCATCAGACGCTGTAATATCTTCAATGAGAAAACGTTAGATTTATTATGAGTCTTTATCAACTCAAAATACTGAAGACTTGAAGGACCTTTATTATCATTTAGATATGTATACAAATACAACAGATTATTTTATAGAAAATAAGTAGTATAAGTTTAAAATATTAGAAAAATTGTCTACATAAATTTAATGTAAATAAGTAACAAAAAATCGTATTAGAAATAAAATATTTATTAAGGAAGATGATAAATACCAAAAATAATAATATTGATTAAGTTAAAATAGACATTTTTTGTTTGTTTTGTTATTTTAAATTCATTAATAGAAATATATGAATGCTTAGAAAAGGATAAAGATTTACTTAAATTTGGGAAATGTGGCAACGCTATTAAAAATAAAAAATATTTATTAATTATTTTTATGAAAATATTTTGTGTATAGATATTATTAAAAGTATACAGAAATATTCATAGTTTTCTAAGTAATTATTCACGCAAAGCTAAAGGCAAAATTTGCAATTTTGTAAAAATATAGTCGTATATAGAATAAATTGGAAATACAAAAGTTTAAAGGCGCATATTTCTGAAATGAGGCATGATATTGACTTGAATCTTTTTGCAAAAATCGGAAATTATATATGTGAAAGGATAAGCTAAATTTGGAATACAAATTTTTAAAATTACTTTCGCTATTTAGAAATAAACCAAACAAAGAAAAGGTCTAATTTGGGGTTTTTGGAGAAAATACAAATTTTTTAATTGCAATAACATACTTGTTTCTATTTGTTTGTATCTTAATGAAATGTGCAGGAATTATGTACCTTATTAATATAAATAAAAGCGCGTTAACCAAATATCAATCAGGGGTAGGGTTTTCTGAATTCCCAAAAAACTAATCAAAATTCCCAAAAATGGGATTTTTTACATTTATGGCTAATCCACATTTTTCCGAAGTCCCGTAGATTTTGATTTAAAACTTTTAGCAACATATTGAAGATTCTTAAAATATATGCCGCTTGTCGATTCGTGCTTTGGGATTTGAGAAAAAATGGTCTAAATTCAAAACTTTCATATAAAATGGATCGAATTCGGAATGGTGTGTACCATGACCAATTGAATTGTTGAGCTTGTTTTTTATCTTAAAGTAATCTCTGTGAAGTTACCTTTCAGAAAAGTGCAAAATTATTATATTATTATTATATGTTATATCGGTCGGAAATACTAGGATATATATGAAAAAAACTGGACCAAGAACATACAAAATTATGGTGCTAAAAATTCAAACGCGAATAACTTGAAAACTGTAAGAGATAAATAGGACATGTAAGCATGTCTTTTATAGGCCTTGTTAGGGTCTACAACAATATATAAAAATATTTGAAATCGGACGAGAAACAAAAATTTGGCAAGTTATTAAAAATTGTTTATGTCGGAGGTATCCAACTTTGAGCCCCCTTAGCTCCGCCCATGAGGGGTTTGTTGTGCCTCCCTTCTAAGCTTAACATTGTACACTCCTCTGCTACGCCTATACTACATTTCATGAAAAGCAAACCAGCCGATCAGAAGTTACAGATTTATTTCCAAAAAATTTCGATTCTGCCCCACTGTGCAATACATGTTCCATTAAACGCTCGCATGTGGCTGAAGCATTGCAGAGTCCAAATGGCATCATATTTAACTGCCATAACCCATCACTTGTAATTGTAGTTTTGGGGTAGGGATTTTCGATGATGTGTAGATTATGTCAAACAATGTGTGTAGGTCTTCATCGTGTGCAAATGGAACACGATTTATTCGTAAATCGTAAGCAACAACAGAATTTGAATTATTTAAGGATTGAATTTACAATTTCCCTTCTTCATTCTTTAATTCAGCTATTTCACCCACCGTAGTTTCTAAGATAGAAACACGTTCAGTTATTTGATTTAATTCCTATTTGAATTCACAAAACCGTTTATCTAATTCCTTCAATAGTTTATTTTCTACTTCTTTGACTGATGATTTAATTTTTTTCCATGATTTACATTTCGCTATCTTTGAGGAGGGAAAATAACAGAAAAATTTGAGCATTAATTTTCTCTGATTGTTTGGCTTATACTGTTGTAAAGAACGCAATCGCTGAGCAGAGACAAGTCTTGATTACTTAAATCAGCATCGAGATTTAGTTGTCCGTTTAGAAAATTGACGAGTATTAATTTGTTTGTTACTTTTAATTCTAATATTTTTAAAGTTTTGTTGGTGTATGTATTTATTTTAGTTTTATTTGTTTGCTCCCTAAAGTATACTCTAGGTTTTATTTTCTTTAGTACAAGGACATATACAACGAAAGCTGAGATTTGTGTAAAAGTTTAGTTTATTTATAGCTTTTGATTTTGTAGAAAATGATTTTTGATATGCACTGGTTTTTAATCCTTTTATATTAAAAAAGAATACTGAGATTTGTATACTACTAAGCTCTGAATTAGAGTTTAGTTTATATAATGGTTTAATTTGTTTACATGCAATTTTATTTTCAATTTTACACTAGGTGTTTTATAGAGTATAAGACCGGTAACATTCACTAAACAGCTGTTTTTGCAAAGAGTATTTTGTGTTTATTATTATCCGTGCGCCAAGATAGCAACGAAGCCATTTTAAAATTACATAATGACAAGAACTTTTTGGATATTTTTTGATAATTTTGCATTCCATTATATCTCGCGATTTGGTCAGTTCAATAAGATTATATTCACCGAAAAGGAAGAATAGTCTCTAGAGATTATAAGAAGTTTCCAAGCAAAAAATTCTTCGATTGATTTTTAAGAAATCTTACTTCATCCACCTCGGCCATTGATTCTATCATATCTTGAGACCTAGCCAGTGCTAAGAGATCAGACATATAGGAAATGGAAATATACCACTTATAGACTATAAAAAGTCAACCGTGCAAAAAATTGTTCGATCCATTTCCGAGAAATCCAAGCTCCTCCATTTTACCCTATACAAAATATAGATTCTACTGTAACTTGGAACACAGTCAGTGGCAAGAGTTCAGACACATAGGAAATGGAAATATAACACCTAGAGATTATAAAAAGTCAACCGAGCAAAAAATTGTTCGATCCATTTCCGAGAAATCCAAGCTCCAATAAATTTTTTCATACGACAAAAAATTCGTGGTATTAGTCACGATTCTACATTGGTGCATATTCCGAAAAACGCACATCAATTTTTTTAATCAACTTACCAAAAATGGGGCTAAAAAATAATTAAGGTTCTACGAATTAATTATTTAAATTATTATTTATTGACTTTATAGTTTTTTGTTGAACTTTTTCATATAGTTATTTATAGAATTTTTGCATGTTCGGTTTAAGTTCATTGAATAATTGTAGAAGAATGTAGTGTAAAAGTTTTATCGAACACTCGGCAGAATGGAATGCATTTTCTGGTCCACCACGACCTTCATCAGCACTATTCAGCGTCCCACCGTGGTGTTCTCTGTAAACAGAGAGTTTACGGAGAACACCACGGTGGGACGCTGATGGAGTGCTAATGAAGGTCGTGGCGGACCAATAGCAAGAATATGAATCGGGACAGTCCAAATTGAATTTATTTTCATCAGAAAAGCTTACTTTATTCCACTCATCTGTCCATTTAATGTATTTGCACGAACATTTTAAACGATTTTCCTTATGATGCTGTTTTAACATTGGCTTACATTTTGGTTTCTTCCATTTTACGTTACCCCCTGTTCGCAAAATTTGTGCAACATATTGGGAGTTTTTTTTAATATATATATATATATGTATATATATATATATATATATATATATATATATATATATATATATATATATATATATATATATGTATGTATATATATATATATATATATATATATATATATATATATACATAAATGATATTTTTTTACTTTGCTTAAATAATTTGTATAAACATATGAATTTTATAAATTTGTTTTCTCAATTGCTTAAAAACTTTTTCATTCAAGAATTTAATTTCAAATAAAACACAACTATTTGGTTTTGTAACATATTGCGTTTTCTTAAAAACATTTTATTGGCGACGAGGATTATTTACTAAGATGGAAGACGTGCTTTCGGAGATAATCAGTATGCAACAGCAGCGGATGATAGCTGAGCAACAGCAATTTTTTTAAAGGTTCTTGAATCATCGTGGTTGTGCTGTTTCTAGTTTGGCATCGGGTTCTGCAGCAGTCCCAAAATTTCACAGATTTGGTGATGAAGAAAATGATTTTGATACTTACAAAAGACAGCTTGAAGAGCACTTCAAAGCGTACGGAGTGGGGGACAATGATAAGAAGAGATCATTTTTTCTTTCGTGGGTCGGTGATAAGACTTTTCACCTAATTCAAAAATTGATTGGTAAACATAATCTTCAAAATGCGTCATATCCTGATTTAATATTGTAATGGTATACTGTCACTTGGAGGTGTTAAAACAGAGCATTATTACAGGATCAACTAAAGACCGCACGTTCTTGACAAGGCTAGGGGTCGCCGGATGGGGTGTGGTTCTTGGCCTGAGTTTATTCTATTAATGTACCAAAACAAAATAGTTGAACGTGCTTAATTAATAGGAAGTTACTTATTTAGCAGAAATAAGAAGCAGACGTATATAAAACTATATCCACAATCAATGCATTACAAAATGTTTTTTTTATAGAAGAACTAAACGAAACAATTGTTACAGATAATGGGACGCAATTTACATCAAACGATTTTAAAGTCTGCTGTGAAGTACATGGAATTCAGCATCTTACTACAGCACCTTTTCATCCTTCATCGAATGGTAATGCGGAAAGGTTTGTACGTACATTTAAAACGTCAATTAAAAAAAAAAATTATCTGATGGTTGCAGTCTACAAGTTTCAGTACTTGCTTATTTAACAACATATAGATCTACTCCTCTTGTGGAAATCACCTGCAGAACTTTTACATGGTCGACAACCTCATACCTTATTATCTCTTTTGAGTCCTACTACTCATACCTCATGCTTGATTAATACAAACTCTCGTATCCAAATTAATGATAATGTTTTGTGTCGAAACTTTCCGGAAGGGGATAAATGGGTACCTGGAAAAATAATAAAGCTTCTTGGAAATAGGATGTTTCTAATTGAATTAAAAAGCAAAATTTGGAAACGTCATATTAATCAAATTCGAATAAATAAATCATTGAATAACTCTAATTTTAATAATATATCACAATTGACTCTATCTTTATCAGAATCGATTCACCCTACACAACAGAATTCCCCAGTTGTAGAAAATTTACAGACCTGCAATGGAAACAGCCATATTCTACATTATGTTATTAGTAATCCGGATTGTCCTAGAGTATCTCCGACTGAACCACTATTAGAATTATTAGAACCCGAATTAGCAGCTATAGAACTTCCATTAGAAATAGAAGAACCACAACCACGCAGATTCAGTCGAATTAAAAGGAAACCTGATCGCTATACACCATAGCTACCATGTTTTAATTAGGCGAGGAGGAAATGATATGTTTTTACTTTGCTTAAATAATTTGTATAAAAACATATAGTCTATGAATTTTATAAATTTGTTTTGTCAATTGCTTAAAAATTTTTTTCAAATAAAACACAACTATTTGTTTTTGTAAAATATTGTGTTTTCTTAAAAACATTTTAATATATATATATATAAATATTTTTTTTTTTTTTGCAATAGGTAATTAGGGTAGGTAGAGAAGGGTTGCACAATACTCAGAAGAGTTCCTGTGCATCCACTCGGAAACCTAGAGGTCCATTGTGAGTCCCTTCATAGAATTTATAGAAAAAGTGGTAGTAGTGTTAAAGTGATTTAAAGAAAGAAAAAGACTAGAAAGCTGAAACCAAGAAAAGAACAGAAAATAACAGAAAAGACTTGGGTAGAAGGAAAAATACTACCACCCTATTTCGTTCGCTCTAGGCCAACAACACCCTATTAGCCAGCCTATTCCCATGACGAATCCTATCAAGCTACCTAGATCGATCCTTGATATGCTATCTAATTCGTCAACGAATCGACTGCCTAGTCATTTCTGCTTACTTAGTTGTGGACATGGATAGTGACATATAATATGCTCCACCGTCTCTATATCCTCATTATCTTCGCACATTCTACAAAGACCGGAGAAACGTATCTCCCAATTCCCCCTATGGGACAATGACCCGTTAGAACACCTAATAGTAGATTTGTATCTGCTGTATCAAGTTTAGGACATAGGACGCTTGATAATCTGCAGTCAGTTCTACGATTCCATGCATGATTGGTTGTAACCCGAATCCACTCTCTAATCAACCTGAAGTAAAAGCCTAAAGGTGGTCTGACACCACTTTCACTTATAGCACTATCCAAAGCTGAGCCGTTCCTAGCTAATTCATCAGCCCCCTCATTGCCAGTTATCGCGCAATGACCCGGTACCCAGCAGAGTCTAATATAATAATGCTCAGCCTTCTTGCAGTCGCTAACTAACCTAGACTTGACAAAATGCTCTTCCAGGGCCTTTAGTGCCGCCTGGCTATCTACATACAGAGTTACCTCTATATTTTCTACAATGTTCCTTACTATCAATTCCGTGGCCCTAAGAATAGCTAGAATTTCTGCCTGGAACACACTGCAACTATCCGAGAGCTTATACGATACCCTGACGTTCTCCTCAAACAAGTAAACACCTACACCAGTGCCTATATCCATTTTGGACCTGACCATTGGTCCCTATTTGGGATAATCAGTATAGGATTTTCCTCGAAATCAAACTTCGTGCACCTGTAATCCGTGGACCCAGAGGGAGCCAGGGCATGTCCATCGAGGTTGATTTCGTTTAGAAGTTTGGAATGTCCTATTCTGATTGATAATATAAGTCCTAGTTCACTAAGTCTACGCAGGCTCCTTGCAGCCATTCCCATCACGAACTCCTCAATGGGTAGGAGATGCAGAATGACGTCAAGTGCCGCCTGAGGTGTGGTTCTTATGGCATCTGTGATGCCAATCGAAGCACATCTCTGGGCCTTAGTCAAAAGATTCCTACGACTTCCTATTATCATTGCCTCCTACCAGACTAGACATCCATACGTCAAAATTGGTCTCACTACCGATGTGTAAATCCAATTTACGGTTTGAGGCCCTAATTCTTACCTATGGAGTTCCTGCATATATAGCAGGCGTTGAGACCTCTTTTAAGCCTTTTCTGCGTATTCCTCCTCCAAGATAGTATACTATCAAGAAACACACCAAGATATTTTGCTTCATTCGCCAGTTTAAGTTCAATTCCCCCTAGTACCGGTAGTCTAAACTGCTCAATCTTGTACCGTTTTCTCCTGGAAAAAAACTTCCTTGTGATCAGTATAACAACGTCATCAGCATAAGCAACGATTTTCCGTCCTCTTTCGTCAACTTGTCTTAGAATGACATTGACGGCTAAAAGCCATAGTAAGGGCGAGAGAACTCCTCCTTGCGGAGTCCCTCTAGTCACTAGCTTCCTCATGCATGCATTTCCCAAGTTCGAATTAATTATTCTGCTATTCAGCATCAAGATAATCCATTCGATTAGGAAGTTTTGAACGCATAATGATCCTAGTGATTCTCTAATAGCCTCATTCTTAATATTATTAAAAGCTCCATCTATATCAAGGAACGCTGCCAAGGTATACTCCCTATACTGTAGGCCACGTTCAATGTAACTCACCACATCATGCAGCGCACTCTCAACAGATTTACCCACTGATGATATAGTTGTCAATTGCCATCCTAAGATAAAGATCGATCAATCTCTGTAATGTCTTCAATAGAAAAGGTGATAGGCTGATCATTCTGAAATCTTTAGGTTTCGAGTGGCCCGCCTTACTTGTCTTAGGTATAAAGATTACATTAACCTCTCTCCACCTTCTTGGAATATATCTATTAATGAGACATACACTAAAAAGCTCCGTAAGAAGTGTTAGTACCGTGTCATTGATGTTCTGTAGCATGGCTGGAAAAATACCGTCACGACCAGGTGACTTGTATGGTTCAAAAGTATTCACCGCCCATACTACCTTATCCATCGTGACTATGTCACCGACTTTTTCACTAATTTCCCTATCAGATATACATTCCGAGAATCTAAAGATTCGCCCTACCTGTGTATCTGCTTCTAAGTTCCTACAGCCTGGAAAATGAGTTTCCATAAGTAAACTCAGAACAAGACTCCGTCCATGAGTTATCCGCGCGCTGAATATATCCAGGAGCACATGGATTCTTGGGTAAAATTCGCCTGAATCTGTATAAGTCATTTACAGAGTCGATGGACTCACAGTAATTCCTCCATGAGTCCCTCTTTGCTCTCTTTATGTCTGTCTTATACCTATTAAAACTTTCCCTGTAGCTGTTCCAATCCTCACACTTACATGTTAGTTTTGCTCTGTTGAACAGCTTCCTGACGGTTGACCTTTGGTTCCTAAGTTCCACCATTTAGGCTGTTCCCTCTTTCCCGGAAATATTATCGAACAAGTTAGTTCATAACTATTCCTAAATTTTTCTGTGAAATCCTCCACTAAACTCTCAACTCCCTCTGATGACAATTTCCATCCTGAAGCGGCGCTTAGTTCTCTATTCATAATGCCCCAAAAGGAGTTCCAGTCGGTTCTCCTGGAGTTCCTATATGGTTCTCCTTTTGACCTCGTGAAATTTAACCTGAAGGATATCCTATTATGATCCGAAAAGGAACATTTACTATCTACCCTCCAGTTCGTAACGTAATCGCTCCTAAAGTTTGTCATTGTTATATCTATAACTGCTTCCCTATCCGTAGTTCTGAATGTGGGCATATTGCCCTTGTTACAGATAAAAAGATTGTTAGTAGTTATAAAATTAAGTACTGACTCACCTCACTCATTAATATCAACGCTGTCCCACTGGCAGTGGTGTGCGGTAGCATCGCAACAGAGTACCAGATATACGCCTCTTCTCTTTGCGTACTCCGTTAATTTCTTCACCATATCGGCCAGTGGGATGGCCGCATCGTAGGGCATATATACGGAGGCGAGTGCGAGTTTTCTCCCATCTCTATCCTCTTTTTGTAAAATTCAACTCATTCCTAGCCAGTATACACGTTCTTACCTTATTCTCAGCGGATGGTACGAAAAGTGTATACCCTTTAACACTTAATCCACATACCCTGGTGTGGTTGATAAAGGGCTCTTGGATTAAGGCCACATTCACTTTGGAGTCAGTAAGGTTTATTGCTAATTCGATTGAGGCTGCTTCACAGTGATGCAAGTTAATTTGCACCACTTGCAGCCTTGTTGGTACTGTCAGATTTCGGATACCGAAACCTGATATTGCCCAGACCGAAATTAGCAATTCCCCCCATCGACACCAATTTCCTGAGAGACTTCTGGTCTATAACAAACCTGAAGTCCATTCCAGGGTTCTCTTTACAAGTCAGAGAAGTTAACAGCTTCCACTGACTTGTATCCAGACCCTCGTTCTGGTTGACCAATACTGTCAGTATAGTTTCCACCGGTTTTATGGGTGGTGGAATCCACACTGTCACTACCAGTCTCAGGGGCAACTCAGATGCGAGTATCTCATCGATTTCTCATTGCCACAATTGACAGTTTTGACTTCTTTGACCAGTCCGCGCCTTTGAAGGACACTTCATCCGGTCTTCCTTTCATTAAGGCGATGTCATCGATGACCCTATCTTCAATCGACCTCCATAGATCCGTGCTAATCGTCCCATCTGGGTCAGCACGGTCCATGACAGCCGCCAGAAGATATGCCGGCTTTGTCGACTCCTTCGCCTTTTTCGGGGTAGAAGGCTTGTCGTCACCAGATCTAGCTCTCTTAATGACTTCATTTTGGGGTCTCTTAAGACATTCAGCCGGTGTGTGACTCGCCTTCTTAGCAGTCGAGACCTAGCTCTCTTATCAACCTCCTTACGGTGATCCTTAAGAGAACTGGATGGCTTATGACCAGCTCCACTTGCAGCGTTCTTTGTCATCTTATTTTGAAGACCTTTAAGAGCTGGGAGTGTTGTTTGTCGCACCTTTCTAACTTGTCGAGGGTTGGTCGACTCTAGGTCTGGCTCCTTTAGTGAATGATTCACCAGAGTTGCCGGATGGATCGTTTATTTGATTTATTTGGTCGGCTGCTGTCATTATCATTGTTCTTAGTTCCAATGCGACCCCTGACACGGTTCCTGTACTCTCACGAGTGCTTTCCGGAACGGTGTCAAACATCGCATTTAGTCTCTCAGGATAAGACATTCCCAAGATGGCGGTGGTAGAGCTGTAGATTTTTTCAAATCTAATTACACTCTTCCTATGCCTCTTGATAAGGTATTTATCCCTACCACTGACTGACGACAGATTCCTCTTGGCCATCTTGTTAAGATAGATCAAGGAGGATGCCATTCTTTGCCCTCTCCTCCTTTGTTCGGCTGTCGACGACGGCAGTTACACTTGGTTTTACCGCGTCTTACCGAACTAATTTTGTACCCACCTGTTCACTAGGTTTAGATATAATGCGTAGGATCCGACTATAGGCAGTGCACGTGGATCTGTAAACAGTAGTAAGTGATTTCCAATCTACTGACTACAATCGGATCAGAAGCCTTACATCCGAACCTCCCTATCCGCCACCTGGGAACACGTCCGATGGTAGTAAACAAGTAAAGACTCCACACGGAGCAATAACTTTTTAGACAAATTTTTTTTTTGAAATGTTCTGATTGCTAAATTAAAGAAAATGACAAAGGTAAGAAAGTAATATTTGACAACAACACAATATTGTTTTTGGTTAAGAGAAACGAATATAACACAAAGGAAAATAAAAATTTTAAATTCGTTTATAGGAATAAGCACCAGTGTATAAAAAATCGAAATATTTTATAAAAAGGACAATTTCACTAATTTTTACGATATTAGAAAGGAAACGTAATATTCTTTAAATATCATAATGCATTTTCAATGCATTTATTTTGTTCCCATATAACGATGGGATAAAAATAGAAGTTGTCGTAGAAAATTGAAACTTGATACGCATATTACTTTAGGCGTATTTTATACGAATATTACCTCCCATATATTCTGAAATTAAAGAAGGGATTTTCTGCTTGAATACCGGTCAGAATTTTAGCAAAGTTTGTGATTATAGTTAAATATGGATTATTTTTGAGTCTGCCAATTTTTATTTAAATCGGAACAAAAACACCTCTGCCTCCCATATGAAATGACAAAAACG
>OW026519.1:79700056-79702556 GCA_932274085.1 Protocalliphora azurea
TGGCATCTCTATCGAGAGTATCTCGTCGTAACTCAGGTTCCAAAGATCGGGTCCCAATATTGATCCCTGAGCTGCACCGGATGTGATCGCTTTATCCCTTTGTCCCTCAGGCGAATCGTAGAGCAACTTGCGATCTCTCAGATAACTCTGAAGGATTTTCAGTAGATATCCAGGGATACTGAATCTCTCCCGTAGTGCCTTCATAATATCAACCCATCGTAGGCTGTTGAATGCATTGCGTACATCAAGTGTAGCCAAAACAAGTATAAGCTTTGGGTAGTATCGCCTTCGCTGTGCACTTTCGAAGCTTTTTACTACATCTTCAATGGCACCAAGAGTAGATTTACCTGGTCGAAAGCCATATTGTCTCTGCGATAATCCTCCAGCCATCTCGACGGAGTCTGCTAATCTGCGTTGCAATAATTTCTCCAGTAGCTTGCCGGCATTATCCAGCATACAAAGAGGGCGATATGCCGACGGTTGGGTTGGGTCACCTCTGCCTTTGCTAATCAACATAAGTTTCTGTATCTTCCACTGTTTGGGGAAGACTCCTTGGGCTATACAAGCATTGTACACTTCGAGCATCGCGTCTGGTCGCTCTTCGGCCAGAAGTGTGAGCACCTCTGCCGGTATTCCATCAGGGCCAGGAGCTTTGCCCTTTTTAAGACTCCTAGCAGCAATTCTCAACTCCTCCCTAGTGAAGGGCTCTGGCGTCTCATCAATTTGGTAATCTTGTTCTCCATGCTGTACAGGGTGTGTGGGAAATAATTCTCCTACTATACTGTTAATATCCACATTTTCAAGGTGTGGGAGAGAAGAATTGCCACGTAGCTTCTTCGTGACGATCTTATAGCCTAATCCCCAAGGATTATTGTTCAGATCCGCACGGAGTTCTTCCCATTTCGCTTTTTTACTATTAGTTATCGCATGTTTCATCGCCTTCCGGGAGCGCCTGAATTCTTCAGCCTCCATCAAAGCTTCGCCGGTTCGCCTAGCTCTGGTGTACCTCCTTCTGTCGCGGTGGCATGTCCGTCTGAGTTCAGCTATTTCCGGTGTCCACCAATACACGGGTTGTCTTCTCGAGTGCTGCATCATGCGTGGCATTGAGGCATTGCAGCTTCGAACTATGCGTAGCATCATCGCGTTCGCCAAGGAAGCAGCGTCACTATTGGTCGCAGTTATAGCCCCATCAAAATTTTCCAGAAATACTCCAGGGTCCAGGTGTCTTACGTTCCACTTGCGAGTGCCCCTCTCTCTTGATGTCGGAGTGGCGTTTGTCGGCGCTGTGATCTGGAAGGTAATATATTGGTGATCACTTCCAGTGTAGTCTTCCAGTACTTTCCATCCTTCAACCATTGCAGTCCGGCTCTCAGTCACTAGAGTGATGTCCGGCGTGGTGTATTCACATCCCGGTCTTCTGAAAGTAGTGGCGGAACCAGTATTTGCCACAACCAGCCCTAATCTGGCGGCCATGTCTAAAATGCACCTTCCTCGTGTGTTCGTTGTAGGACTTCCCCATTCGACAGCCTTGGCATTGAAGTCCCCAGCTACTATAAAGGCACCACCTATTTCTCGAATCTTATCTTCAATTAGATCCAGCTTTATCCTAAATTGCTCCATGATATCACTTGGGGTGAGGTAACAGCTCATTAATGTAAATTGCCCTGTTCGTACGTATGTGTAGCACCACCCGTGACCTTGCTGTCTGACCGCAATCTTACTGCCACTAGGTAACCAAAGTGCTGCCGTGCCTGTTTCATCCTCGTACCAGGACCCTCGACGAATTTGCCTATACTGTTCACTGATAATGACAGCATCCACCTTCTTCTCAACCGCTATTTGTTCAAGCAACGCATCTGCCGTCCGGCTTCTATGCATGTTTGCTTGCAGAACTGTTATCATTTTCCGCCTAGTGAACATCTCTTTGAGCCTGGAATGTGATCAGTCCGCTCCAGTTTTGCTTCCACGCAATGAATGCATTTGGGAGCTGCATTGCAATCTCTTATCTTGTGCCCAGACTGTCCGCATCTGATACACCTATCCCTCCTGTCCACGCCGGAACAGTTTGCTTGAGTGTGTCCCATCCCAAGGCAACGATAGCACCTTTTGATATTTTCGCACAATCTCATCCTAGCTCGAATCCATCCGATTTTTACGATGCCAATCTCAATAAGTCTGGCAGCACTTTCCGCCGATAATGTAACGAAAGCCCGTACCTGTTCTCGTACATTCGGTGCCGTGATCCTCGTCTGAATCTGCTCCTCTGGAACAGTGAGCAGTTTCAGAATTGCCGTTTCCACCTCCTCTTTGAGTGTCATCAAATCAAGGTCCCGTATCTCTATCGTAGCTTTCGGCCTTATCTCCGCCACGGAGGCTGTATCCCGGATAGTGTTCCTCAGCTGCTGAAGAAACTCCGGCTTAACCTGCTGCCCTCTACCGATCTCCAGCAGGATGGCTCCACTCTGCGTTTTCCGTACAGACTTTATCCTGACTGAATCAT
>OW026519.1:79712556-79713910 GCA_932274085.1 Protocalliphora azurea
GCGCTGTGCACTTTCGAAGCTTTTTACTACATCTTCAATGGCACCAAGAGTAGATTTACCTGATCGAAAGCCATATTGTCTCTGCGATAATCCTCCAGCCATCTCGACGGAGTCTGCTAATCTGCGTTGCAATAATTTCTCCAGTAGCTTGCCGGCACTATCCAGCATACAAAGAGGGCGATATGCTGACGATTGGGTTGGGTCACCTCTGCCTTTGCTAATCAGCATAAGTTTTTGTATCTTCCACTGTTTTGGGGAATACTCCTTGGGCTATACAAGCATTGTACACTTAGAGCATCGCGTCCGGTCGCTCTTCGGCCAGAAGTGTGAGTACCTCTGCTGGTATTCCATCAGGGCCAGGAGCTTTGCCCTTTTTAAGACTCCTAGCAGCAGTTTTTAACTCTTCCTCAGTGAAGGGCTCTGGCGTCTCATCAATTTTGGTAATCTTGTTCTTCATGCTGTACAGGGTGTGTGGGAAATAATTCTCTTACTACACTGTTGATATCCGCATTCTCAAGGTGTGGGAGAGCAGAATTGGCACTTAGCTTCTTCATGACGATCTTATAGCCTAATCCCCAAGGGTTACTGTTCAGATCCGTACGGAGTTCTTCCCATTTCGCTTTTTTACTATTAGTTATCGCATGTTTCATCGCCTTCCGGGAGCGCCTGAATTCTTCAGCCTCCATCAAAGCTTCGCCGGTTCGCCTAGCTCTGGTGTACCTCCTTCTGTCGCGGTGGCATATCCGTCTGAGTTCAGCTATTTCCGGTGTCCACCAATACACGGGTTGTCTTCTTGAGTGCTGCGTTATGCGTGGTATTGAGGCATTGCAGCTTCGAACTATGCGTAGCATCATCGCGTTTGCCAAGGAAGCAGCGTTACTATTGGTCGCAGTTATAGCCCCATCAAAGTTTGCCCAGAAACACTCCAGGGTCCAGCTGTCTTACGTTCCACTTGCGAGTGCCTCTCTCTCTTGATGTCGGAGTGGCGTTTGTTGGCGCTGTGATCTGGAAGGTAATATATTGGTGATCACTTCCAGTGTAGTCTTCCAGAACTTTCCATCCTTCAACCATTGCAGTCCGGCTCTCAGTCACTAGAGTGATGTCCGGCGTGGTGTATTCACATTCCGGTCTTCTGAAAGTAGTGGCGGAACCAGTATTTGCCAGAACCAGCCCTAATCTGGCGGCCATGTCTAAAATGCACCTTCCTCTTGTGTTCGTTGTAGGACTTCCCCATTCGACAGCCTTGGCATTGAAGTCCCCAGCTACTATAAAGGCTCCACCTATTTCTCGAATCTTATCTTCAATTAGATCCAGCTTTATCCTAAATGGCTCCATAATATCACTTGGGGTGAGG
>OW026519.1:79714110-79754110 GCA_932274085.1 Protocalliphora azurea
ATATTATATTATATTATATTATATTATATTATATTATATTATGTTATATTATATTATATTATATTTTATTATATTATATTATATTATATTATATTATATTATATTATATTATATTATATTATATTATATTATATTATATTATATTATGTTATATTATATTATATTATATTATATTATATTATATTATATTATATTATATTATATTATATTATATTATATTATATTATATTATATTATATTATATTATATTATATTATATTATATATTCACTAATTACGATTAGTTTTCTTGAGTTATTAACTTAAAAGTAAAATATTAACTCGCCGTTTATACAGCAAAGTATCTTAATATTTTTAATTCCAAAAGAAGAAAGAAGACAAGATCTTGCTCTTAGGTAAATAGGCTCTCTTATGTTCAATGCTATTTCAATAGAGTTTAAAATTAAACTTTATTAAAAAAACATATGTACTACCCCATTAAGGACACTTAAAATAAGACCAAATGCTTTTGAGCTTTGTATGTCTCGCAATTAAAAATATTTGTGTTTGTAATGAGAAAGTTCATAATGCACCGTATAGTTAAAATCTTGTACATTTTTTGGATTTTTTGGAAAGGAAGCCGAGCCTTTTTTTGTAGAATTTTCATAGAAGGCAAAGTGAAAAGTGTTTTAAATTTTTGGAAAGGTATGGAGGCATTCACGAAGGCCTACAGTGATGAAGGAATGGCATATTTTCCCATTTAGATTTAAATTTTTCTTAAAAACATAGTTTGTTTGGTTTCATGATTTAATTCAAAGTAGTACGACTCTTTGACAGGAGTACCTAACTGTAAGCATGTGTTAGTAACAAATATTTTAATATGTTGGTGCTTTCTTATTTTTTCCATACAGACATTCTTATGAAAGTGTTTTAAAATTCAATTTGTTCTAATCTTCAATACCAAAAACATAAACTGTTGTATAATTCGATTTCTAGAACAAACAAAAAGAAAATGTCGAAAATTAATAAATAAAAAAATCATTGATTTTTGCAAAATGAACACATTTTAAAAACAAAAGTCGTCTAAAAGTGAAAATTTTTAAATTTTGTGCAATTCTCTCAATTTACACGGCACTCGATTATGTAAGAGAGAATTTTTAAAAATTGAGACTTAGACTATTTGTTATACTGTTATACCTTCTTTAATATGAAATAAAATATTTGTCTCTCTCTCTCTGAAAATTGTTATTATAATAAAAAACACCATACAAAAATATATTGTATGTTATTATTTTTACAACAAGAAAGATTTCTAGCATGTTTGACATACATGTAGTCTGCACGTACCAATAGTATGGCAATTTTTGTATTCGCAATTGTTAAATTCTATGCTTTTTTAAAACAAAATTCATGTGTACAATACACAGTGGGGCAGAATCGAAATTTTTTGGAAATAAATCTGTAACTGTAAATCTGTAATAAAGGTCCTTCAAGTCTTCAGTATTTTATTTTAGATAAAAAAGAGCGTAGATACTTTTTCGGCTAAAAAAAAATACAAAAAGTCGTCTTTTTTGCAATTTTCAAATTCAAAATCGTTTATTTTTTGACTCGGTAAAGATATCGACTTCAAATTTTTTTATTCAATAGATAATTGTGTTCTTTAACTAGTTAAGAAAAAAACTAATAAAATCGGTCGGAAATACTAGGATATATATGAAAAAAACTGGACCAAGAACATGCAAAATTATGGCGCTTAAAAATTCAAACGCAAATAACTCGAAAACTATAAGAGATAAATAAACCTTTTAAGCATGATTTTTATAGGCCTTATCAGGGCCTACAACAATGTATAAAAATATTTGAAATCGGACGAGATACAAAGTTTTGCAAGCGATTAAAAATTTTTTATGTCAGAGGTACCTAACTTTGAACCCCCTTAGCTCCGCCCCTGGGGGATTGTTGTGCCCCCCTTCTAAACATAACATTGTACTCCTCTGCTACGCCTATACCAAATTTCATGAAAATCCAACCGGCCGATCAGAAGTTACAGATTTATTTCCAAAAAATTTCGATTCTGCCCCACTGTGCAATATCTCAAGAAAATGACTCAAAAATTTTTCTTTTCCGAACGCCAAATATTGATCAAAATTTACTTCGTTATTTAAATCGAAGTTCACATAAAGTTATGACCTTCATAAACAATTCCTGGAAGCAGAAAAACTTTTATGATTATCCTAACAAGGTGAATTAGATCTCCGTCCGTCTTTCATCTTTCATGTGTTTATTACACAAATATACAGTGTTGCCTTTTTTAAAACATTCTTTGCTAGATTTAGCATGTCTAAAATGCATTGAATATTTTTAAAATATGCTAAATGCTTTTAAGCACTTTTTTACAATATTTTTTAATTTAATACTTTTTGATTTTTTAAAGAACTTATTGGTAAATTTGACGATAATATCTAAATAAAAGGTCAGAGTTGAGGTGCTTTCCAGTTGATTTGGAAGAGCACAGCTCCATAGCGGGTCACAAGGGTAGAGGGTAGACCACCAAATTTGGTAACCTCTTGTATGCATTTTTTTTTTTAAATTCGCCAAAAGTTCATTTATGATTTGAAAGTAAAAGTTTAGGAGATATTTAGATCGAAGCAAATTTTACCCTAATTTTTTAAAGTTTTTTAAACTTGGGGCTCAAAAATTGTTTGGAAATATCCACTATATTTCTCTCAAAATTCTAAATAATACTGCTGCAAGAATCATATAAATATATCTATCCGATAAAAAGTTATATTAATCTGAAATTGAAACTTTAAAAAAATTTCACATTTTTGGGGTTATATTCCAAAAATGTGGTAATATTCTTTCACCTCTAAAACATTCTTTTTCCGGACTATAGAATTTTAGTAATGGTTTCAAAAGAAATCTTAACGTAAATGCGTGTAAAGCAAAATAGGAGACGCTTTGGGCAACTGTTTCCTCCCAAGCTTTGGGCAACTGTTTCCTCCGAACTTTATCAATTTTGAAATTTTTAATTTTTTTTTTTTTTTTTTTTGTACAATACTAAAATGTTAGCAAAAAAATATATTGACTATATATCCCCATATGTTGGTTATACATACAAAGAATATTTTCTGAGTATTTAACATGGTCTCAAATTTCCAAAACAGAAACAAAAAAGCTTGGAAATGAGATATTTTGGAGATTATTCGGCAGGGAAACATTTGAAAAATTAATCACTGAACCTATAGAGATAGAAAAATCTTTTGAAGGATCTAATGGTGATTTTATGAAAATTAAAACGCGAAGTCGTATTAATTAAGGCCATTTAAATCCTATTCTTCTTTTTATAAAATTATTTTAAGTCATTTCATTAAATGTACATATTTTGTGTATTAACATTATGTCTATATTATTAAAAGAATTGTTGATGTATTTCTGTTTTTGTGTCTGACACACACACAAAGTACATATGTTTATATATTTACTAAGAATTATTAACTTTTAAGATCACTGAGGGAAAAATGACACTGTAAAACTTTCGCTTTTAACTTGTTAACATGCATATATATAATGTTTTCGTAACAACCGCCGCACAGTGGGGTCAAACGCAAATTTTTTGGTAATAAATCTGAATCTTCAGAACTACTGGTCGGATCAAATTGAAATGTATGGAAGAGTTGTAGAGGAGGACCTAAGCTTTCAGAAAAATCATCTTGTAGTCACCCTGTGATAACACGAGATAAGCTACAGGGTGTCAAAGTTGACTACCTCGAGTATGTAAAAGTTAAAAAAAATCGTAACTTGTACAAATGAAGTCCGATTTTAAAGATTTTTATATTTCTGGAAAAAATAAGCTTACTCATCTAAGTTATCTCTTACAGTTAAAAAGATATTTACGCTTGAATTTTGAATTTTTGATTTTTTGGCTCGACTTTTTTTCGTTTTTCGGGAATAAGTCCGGAGATATATGAGGCAAAAATTTTTTAAAGATATTCTGTAATTTGCTACATATTTCAAAATAATATGCTGAAAGAATTTTTGGATTATCTCAATTCATCTAGACGTGAACTCCGAAATTGGCATGAAAAATGGCTATTTTTTTACAAAAATATAGTACAATTCATTCACTTTTTTCTCAAAGTTCCGTTAATAAAAAAATTTTTTCCTTATTAATTTCAAAAGATAAGGCTTCATAAATGGTTAATAAAGAAATTTTGAATTGATTTAAGTTTGAACCCTACATCCAGCATTGGCCGAAAATTGTCAATTTTAAAAAATAGTTTCATTTTTATCGATTAATAAAAAAAATGTCACGCGAGCTTTTTTAAATTTGGTACCCATATTTTTTATAGAAATAGATTTAGAATGATTTAACACTAAACTGGTTCCCGCCCGGCCAAAAACGAATGCAGGAGTGGAGATTTTATGTTAAAAGTCAGTTTTTTTAACGACTATTTTTAAAAGCATATTAAAAGCATATTAGCATAATATCTTTAATATTATTTCTTATGTAGTGTATAAAACACAAATTAAGCTTTCATTCCTAAAAATATCAATAAAATAGCTCCAACAACCTATTTTTGGTAATTTTTCAAAAATAAATTTTTTTTTAAAAAATAGCTGAAAATCAAAAAAAATTTAATTTTTTTAATACAACTCCACTAATTTTGCAAATACTTTAAAAATGTTAAAAGAAATTAAAAATAGATTTATTTACCAACTCAACGATATATAAAGTGTTTATATAGGTCATTTAATAATAGTAATATAATGGCCTCAAAACTACCAAGTCACGTCAAAAGTTGCAAAATTCACTATTTTGTTCCGTATTTCCATATGTGTGTATACGTAACACTCAACTGCATTGCTTATTTTTGTTATGAGATAATAATATTTATTAATGAATTTATTTAAAGTGTTCATAATTTTTTTTCTACTGAAAAGGTTTTTAAAATTACCTAAGTACATAAATAAGTATATTTTCCTTCGTTTTTTATTACATTTTTTTAAGTTTTTAAATAATTTACCTAGCTGCTTAATTAATGTATTATAACAAAAATGATTTTTTTTACAATCGCATAGGTACATTTTTTGACGTACCTGTTTAACACTACAGGTCATAAAAATAAACTGAATGAAATTGAGGGTTTTGAGCAAAAATTTAAATTTTTTAATTCATTTTTGCCTGTCACCATTTACCTGATATAAATATTCTTTATCTATATATAAGTATCCTTATAAATATGCAGATTTATTAGTGAATTTGCCATTGTGGAGATTACATTAAAACACTTTTCTATTTGCAAAGTAATCTGGGATAATCTATCTGATATTATAAATAGTCCAGATAAAATAAGAAAACTCATTGATACAGTAGCATCTTTTGGTTTAACTCTTACTGCAGAAGACAGTTTAAAGCTCGAAAATTTTTATAAATAAT
Source organism: Protocalliphora azurea (assembly GCA_932274085.1). Classification (NCBI taxonomy): domain Eukaryota; kingdom Metazoa; phylum Arthropoda; class Insecta; order Diptera; family Calliphoridae; genus Protocalliphora; species Protocalliphora azurea. The sequence goes on from OW026519.1 coordinate 79,719,529, forward strand.
ACGAAAAAAGGATGCAAGCTTCAGATTGGTCAATACCAAAGTTCAAGAAGAAAAATGAAGAGTGGTTGGAGGGAGAAATACCAATTTTCATCGGAAAGCAGAAAAAGGGTCGACCAAAAAGAAGTTACGATGAAGTTCAGCTAAGAACAAAGAGGACCAAACAGGAATCTATTCTAAATTCACATACGAATGTCGAAATAAAAGATACATTTAAAGCTTTAGTTAAGAAAAAGTTATAGATGTGTTACCAACAGCTTCTCCCAATCGATTACATCGGATAATCGAAAGCATAGTGACACCGAAATCAACATTGTCCTTTACCTCTGAAGATGCTTTAGCTCTAATATTAAATTTAGGATTATCAAGAAACCAATACGAGATTTTGAGGAAATCTGTTAGCGAAAAAGGATATGATATCTTTCCCAGTAGCAAATCAGTGAGAGAAGCGAAAAGTAATATTTTACAGCCTATGGAGCACCCGGTTAATGCTTCTGTTAAAAGTGCTAAAGTTAATATATTGCAATTACTTGAAAATACTGCCTCTAGAATTATATCTACCTTCAGCAATGATAACATTGAAAAATGCAAAGACTCTGAACTTATTTTAATATTCAAATGGGGCTGCGATGGAACATCAGGATTTTCGGAATACAAACAACTGGATGGAAGTAATTCTGGAAATAATTATTCCTCGCTGTTTATAGCGTCTCTGGTACCACTTCGAATGCGCTTAAATAAGCCTTCCTCATCGACAAGAAATGACTCGCTTTTTGATGATATATGGATAAATTTAACTCCAGGTTCCAAATTTTTGTGCCGTCCAATCCTTTTCGATTACACAAAAGAAACCACGGTTACAATAAACAGCATTGTCAACCAATTGGAAGAAGAAATTAAAGCATTGCCCCCAATATATGTAAAAGTATCAAACAGAACTATTAAAGTTACATTTCAACAACAATTAACGATGATTGATGGAAAAGTTGCAAACGCTATAACAGATACAACATCTACATGGAAATGTAATATATGTGGAAAAATAAGTTCACAATTTCAGGATAATTCTGAAGTCCTTGTTAATAAAAATTCTTTAAAATTTTGAATATCACCACTCCACGCAAGGATAAGATTTTTGGAGTTCTGCTTACATCTTGCATATGATATGAAGTACAGAAATATTCCCGGGCAGGAAAATGCTACAGTAAAAAACAATTTGGAACTTCACGAATTACGAAAAGAGGAGAAGAAAAGAATTCAATTAGAATTCAAAAGAACAACTCGGATTAATAATTGATAAACCTCTACATGGCTATGGAAGCTCAAATGATGGAAATACAGCAAGACGTTTCTTTGAAAATCCGGAACTCACATTTTTAATCACAGGCATTGACTTAAATATTTTGAAGCGTTTTAAGATTATATTGGCAGCCATTAATAGCAAAAAACAAATTAATGCGGACAAATTTAAAATTTTTGCTTACGAAACTAAAGAACTACTCAACATTACATACCCCTGGAAATCAATGACTCCAACAATTCACAAAGTATTGGCTCATGGTAAAGAAATAATAGAAAATAGTATTTTGCCATTGGGAGAGCTAACAGAGGAAGCACAGGAAGACCGAAATAAAGATGTTAAACATTTCCGACTCTTCAATACCCGAAAATGTTCGAAAATAGCGCAAAATATGGACTTAATGGAATATTTATTAATATCATCAGATCCAGTTATATATTCTATAAGAACACGATGGCTACCAAAAATCACTCTTGAAATAGAAAAAGAGGATTCCGAAGCTAAGGAAGTTAAAAATTTGCTAACGTTTGATGTTTCTGATTATTTTCAAGAAAATCTCTAATAATATCTTCGATAATATATTCTTAATAAAATAAATATACGGGATATACATATGTATAATAAGTATGTAAATATGTAGAACAAATTAAATAAACATTACTCAAATAAAGAATTTACTACTTTATAATAACAAATATATACCTACATAATACATTAGAAAACTGAAATGTTACGTATACACACATATGGAAATACGGAACAAAATAGTGAATTTTGCAACTTTTGACGTGACTTGGTAGTTTTGAGGCCATTATATTACTATCATTAAATGACCTATATCAACATTTTATATATCGTTGAATTGGTAAATAAGTCTATTTTTATATTCTTTTAACACTTTTAAAGTATTTGCAAAATTAGTGGAGTTGTATTAAAAAAATTAAATTTTTTTGGATTTTCAGCTATTTTTGGAAAAAAAATATTTTTGAAAAATTACCAAAAATAGCTTATTGGAGCTATTTTATTGATTTTTTTAGGAATGAAAGCTTGATTTGTATTTTATACATTACATAAGAAATAATATTAAAAATATTATGCTAATATGCTTTTAATATGCTTTTAAAAATAGTCGTTAAAAAAACTGACTTTTAACATAAAATCTCCACTCCTGCATTCGTTTTTGGCCGGGCGGGAACCAGTTTAGTGTTAAATTATTCTAAATCTATTTCTATAAAAAATATGGGTACCAAATTTAAAAAAGCTCGCGTGACATTTTTTTTATTAATCGATAAAAATGAAACTATTTTTTAAAATTGACAATTTTCGGCCAATGCTGGATGTAGGGTGCAAACTTAAATCAATTCAAAATTTCTTTGTTAACCATTTATGAAGCCTTATCTTTTGAAATTAATAAGGAAAAAATTTTTTTATTAACGGAACTTTGAGAAAAAAGTGAATGAATTGTACTATATTTTTGTAAAAAAATAGCCATTTTTCATGCCAATTTCGGAGTGCTGACTTTGAATATTTTTCACGTCTAGATGAATTGAGATAATCCAAAAATTCTTTCAGCATATTATTTTGAAATATGTAGCAAATTCCAGAATATCTTTAAAAAATTTTTGCCTCATATATCTCCGGACTTATTCCCGAAAAACGAAAAAAAGTCGAGCCAAAAAATCAAAAATTCAAAATTCAAGCGTAAATATCTTTTTAACTGTAAGAGATAACTTAGATGAGTAAGCTTATTTTTTCTTTATCTTGCCAAGGACTTTCCAGAAATATAAAAATCTTTAAAATCGGACTTCATTTGTACAAGTTACGATTTTTTTTAACTTTTACATACTCGAGGTAGTCAACTTTGACACCCTGTAGCTTATCTCGTGTTATCACAGGGTGACTACAAGATGATTTTTCTGAAAGCTTAGGTCCTCCTCTACAACTCTTCCATACATTTCAATTTGATCCGACCAGTAGTTTAGGAGATTCAGATTTATTACCAAAAAATTTGCGTTTGACCCCACTGTGCGCCGACGCTTTGCGTCACAAAGCAGAACCCAGTAAATTTCACATGCACAAATGCATGAGATGTCTTTCGCACAGCTTTTGATGCATTATAATCTGCTTTCAATTATTTGTAATATAAAGTTTTAAAAAGTGGCATTTGTTGAGCATTTATTTGGATTTTGGTTTTTTTTTTAATTCAAAATTGAAATGCTTATGATTTCGTAAAGATTTCTTTAACAATTCTTTTTGACACATTTTTGTAATTTGCTGATAACTAAATAAAAAAATATTAAAAAAATGGGAAAATTTGGATACCGTATAGCGAAAATCTTAGCCAAATTATGCCAGAAAGAATACATGTAACCCTTGATTTACGCGTTTGTTGGGACCGGAGAAAGTTAAAGACGCGTAAAACAAGGTTCGGAATAAATAAAAAAAAAAATATATATTTTGGGAAAAGAATTTCTATATATCGCGTAAGTTAAAGCAATAATTAAATGAAAAATGTTAGTTTGGAACCTAAAAATCGCATCAAATTAAAGCATATGAAATCATTTATTTTTTTTATATTCATTCCAACTATTTTCTATATTTCAAAAACATAAAACCTTTTAGTATCGATTTTTATACCACTCTTTATTAATTGATTTAAAATATGATGAAAATGTTTTTTTTTTTTAGGAATTTTTGTATTCGGGCTTAAGTTCATTGAATAATTGTAGAATAATACATTGCAAAAATTTTATCGAACCTGCCGAGTGTCCACACGTCGAATGAGTTTCGGCATAAATGGAATGCATTTTCTATTTAGCCACGACCGTCATCTGCACTCTTCAGCGTCCCACAGTAGTGTTCTCCGTAAACATCATCTATTTAACTCACAACTTTTTGGAAAATGGAATCTGTAACTTATTTTTTCTATATGTTATGACGAATGGTTAATGATAAAGCTTTTGCAATTATTTTGTATTCTCCTTTTTCAATTATTGTTGTTTATATGCCTAAAGCTACCAGTTAGGTAGTAGATGAAGCAATGTATAATTGTTGTTGTTTAGCCACTTATTAAGTAGCAATGAACAATATTGTTCTTGTTATTTGATTTTCCCGAAAAATTGTGAGTTAAATAGATGACGTTTACATTTACCACGGTGGGACGCTGAAGAGTGTTGATAATGGTCGTGGCTGACTAGAAAATGCATTCCATTCTGCCGAGTGTCCAATAAAACTTTTATAATGTATTCTAATGCAATTATTCAATGAATAAAAATTCTAAAAAAAACTATAAAAAAGTTCAACAAAAATTACAAACTAATTAATTATGATATAAATGTTTCAGTGGCATTAAAATCAACTGAAGATTCTCCTTGAATTAATCAATTTCCTAAAAATTCTATTGATAACCAAAAGATTCGTATTCAGGTTGTTCCAAGTAATCAAAATTGTTTAAAACTTATTGTTCAATCATATTATTTTTATTATGTTTATACACCATTTTGCTAATATGGTTATACATATTCATATTATAAGTGTATTTTAATTATTTTCTTTTAAATTGTATTGAAATTAATTTGTTTTTTATCCATTTTTAAAACATTATCTCAAAATAATCAATTTTTTCAATAACTATTCTTGCACGTGATTCAGTACATAGTACTGTTCTTCGCACAATTCAAGGTTTGTCATTATTGTTTAAACGCGTTGTATCAAATTCGCGTTAATTGAAAATGCATATTTTAAGAAATGGTCACTATTATTGAATCGTGTTATAAGGAAATCGCGTAAATGAAGTGTCGCGTAAATCAATGGCTACCTGTAGTTTTAAAATTCAAAGCCCAACTAAACGATATAACCTATATATACGGCGATGTTTTTTGTAGTTCTCGGCTGAAGGATTTTACTATTATATTAAATCGGTTCAGATACCCAAAATCGGGATCGTTTATTTTCAAACTTGAAGTGTCCAAGTTTGGAACCTTGTAGATTCGCTCCTATTAGGCCTATATAGTACAAATCCAAATCTTGAAATCGTCTATACCTCTGCTATCATCGTGTGAAATTTCGTTCAAATCGAACCATTCATTTTGAAACTGCATATTTTTTCCATTTCAGTTGGTATCTGTAACTCAAAAAGTCGTTGTTATCATTTATCGGCTTGGTTTTCTTGCAGTGTTCTTATTAAATTGTGGTTGTAAATGCGTGAAGTTGGTATTGAAAAAATTATTATTTATCAAAAAAATTTATAAAAATAATGATTGTGATGAAACGGAATCTTTATCGAAAATACTTTTTGGAGAATATGTGGTAAAGAAGTCAAATATATTGCAAATTCCAGTTGTGCAATTTCTTCAATAGACATAGAAGCAGCAGAACCCAGTGACAATTCCTGGAAGTTTAGTTTAAAAACTATATGTAACATTAACATAAAATATAATTATATTTTGCATTCTTTAGCCACACAAGTGAAATTTAAGAGTTTGCCCTATTTAAGTATGGACGAATTAAGGGAGGAGTTCAAAACGAAACTTTTTGATTGAAAAAAGAGGTAAAATTATAATTATATTTTATTTAATAATATCTGAATACTTTTTATAGTAATACTTATAATAAATAGGACAACAAATAAAAAAAATTTAATTGGTTTTAATGAATTCCAAACAAGGGTGGGTTTAAAAAACAGACGGTTTGAATTCGATACCGATTCGTTTTCAAGATTTGAAAACGCCGTTTTTATTTTTAACACATACGTGCATGATACACTATTGACACTGAATGGTATCATTTTGAACATGACTGTGATCATCATTTCTCTGGGTGCTAATTTTGTTTTCCTTTTGCAATAATATTTTTGAAAACTTACCAAAACTTTACATTTTTATCCTATATTTTTAATTATTCTAACAATTCAAATATTTTTTAATGCGTGATGGAATAATTCGAATAAACAAAAATGCCTTTTTCGAATTATTCGTTTTATTCAAATAATGAAAAATTCGAGTAATTTGGATACTGTAGTAAATATAAAAAAGATCTGAAAATATTTATTTTAATGCATACGGTCTATGTTCCTTAAAAATCATTGAAAAGCTAAATTTATAACAACAAATCAGGAAGGCTATTCAACACAGTATTGTATAATTAATTACAAGTTTATGTTGTCTTAGAAAGGGTGGTATTCGGTCCATTGTGATCCTTTTATAAACGCCAAGGAAAGTCCAAGAAAGAAAAAGAGGAAAGAGAGAGATTTTAGTAGACAAGAGAATGGAAGAAAAATGTGGAACCTATAATCTATCAATCAAAAAAGACTACCTCTAAGCCAGTTTATCCCCATTATGAACTCTATAAGATTACTAAGTCCTTTGCCCGTAACCTCCTCTATTTCGTGTAGCATGTGCCCCCACTCTCTTCACAATGACAGAGCATCATTCATTCTTCCTAAAGTCCATTCCCTTATGGCCATAAAATATGACCCAATTGGAATCCTAACCGATATCTTCATAAAAAATCTGTCCAGCTCTGAGCCTTTGCGTGCTAGCTCCTTGACTATTTCATTGCCATAAATGTCGCAGTGACCAGGAACCCAACAGAATCTTATTCTGTAGGCTTCCATTAGCCTTCTCAATTCCTTTCTGCACCCAAGCACTATTCTGTATCTAACACAATAACTTTGCCAGCAGTGCTGCCTGACTATCCACATAGTTATCTCAGAAGCTATTTCAACTAAAATTCTCCTCAAGTAATCCCAAGGCCTTGTAAATGTCTAGAATTTCTGCTTGAAAAAACCTGCAACTATCAGACAATCTAAAAGAACGTTCGATCTCCTCTCCCATAAAGTAGACACCTGCCATTATATTCCATTTTCGAGCCATTTGTGAAGATTGCACAACCTCCATGGAGCTTCTCCGCTCTAGTTCAGAGACCCCTTCTAGGAATCTCCTCTATCATATCAATATCACCCTTTAGGTTATCACTGACACCACCTGCCCTCCCGTCAGATCCTACATCCTTACAGCCAGAGAAGTCTCCATCAGTAAGCTGAGGGACTCCGAGCCAGACTCTATCCACGCGTTGTCCATACGTTGTATTTATCCAGGTGCCACAGTGTACTTGGATAACACCTGTCTTAATCTAGACAATTCGTTCACAGAGTGCACGGATTCAAAGAAATTCACCCATGATGAAAGTTTCGCCCGTCTTATGTCCCTCTTATACTTGATGAAGCTTTCCTTATAGCTATTCCAATCAGCATCACACCTCGTTAGCTTGGCTCTGTTAAAAAAACCTTCTAACTGTAGACCGTTGGTTCCTAAGTTCCCTGGTCCAAACGGGGGGCAGAAGAATACGTCGTCCAGCCTTCCTCTTACGAGGACGATCTTTTCAATGAGCTTGTGCTCAGTCTGTCGCCATTGCTCAACGCTAATCTCCCATCTGGATCAACCTGACCCAGCTCTTTTAATAACCTCCTTGTGGAGCCCTTAACATAGCTAGAAGGGTGCGAGCAGCCTTCTTGGCTGGTAATCTGAAGACCTGGCCCTTTTAGCGACTCCTTTTTGTGGACCCTTAAAAGAGCCAGCAGCGCTAGTGGTGTCCTTGTGGTTTCCACCAATACAGCTAGTCGGCCTCTGACCTATTGCCTTCTTGTTCGTTAATTGCTGATCAGACCCAGGTCTAGCCCCCTGTCAACAGTTTGCGAATTACCAGATTTTGCTGGATGGTACATGAACAGCCCTACCGCTGGTATTTTTTGTCTTGCCAATCTCTACCTGTTGGTCTAAAAGGGTTGCAGGTTTTCGCCTCTACCCTTATTTATCGCCCCTCCGCGGATCGTTGAGGATGTTCGCTTTCCTATTGTGCTCTCATGAGACATCTCTAGAGTGCTGTCTGCATTCTCACACAATCCTTCAGGATAAGACATTCCCAGAGAGTTACGAGCATCTCCGTAGATTCGTTCGAATCTTTTAACATTCCTCTTGCGCTTTCTAACAAGGTACTTATCCTTGCCTGCAAGAGGCAAAGGCACCAACTAACCATTCAGATCCTCGGCACTGCTACCAACCACCCTGACCTTAAAGTGCGCTGCATTTATTTGGTCCGCGAGAGACTCTATGGAACTCTAGGATCGAAGATAATACACATGATCTTAACACTCAAATTATGGGCCAGTACACACCATATTAACAAAATGTTCAGGTAATGTGCCTTACAACCAATCCCCCCATCGGCCACCAGGGAATGCGTCCTATAGGAGTAAATGCAGCAAAAGACTCCACACGGAATAATTACAAGTTTAAAAAAATTCAAAAATTGGTATTTTTTAAATCAATTTTTAGTTTTATTAACATAAAACAGACCTAAAAATAACAATTCATTAACATTGAAAAAAATATAAAAATATATATAAACAAAAATTGAGACCATATTCAAATAATAGACAAATATCATTAAAAGCAAATCTATTTTTGCTGTTCTTTTTAGATTTTACTAAGTAAAGTCAATGATCATCAATATTGCTAAAATCAATTTTGTTGACTTTTTACTGGATTATAATGTACTGACCCAAACCACATCTATACAAAAAAAATCATATTTTCACAAATTACATATCATATCTTCACAAATTACATCAATATAAATAAAAGTCAAAAGTCCCATTTAAGAAAAATTTGGTTTGAAGTGTTTTACACTTAACCTCTTTTTGCTTTAAATGAAAGATTAAACAATTTTGTTTAATATCTGAATTTTAAAGCAAAATATTAAAAATTGTGGTTACGGTCTTTTGCATTTTCATAATGTCTTTTTGCTTCTGCTGTAAAAAAGAAATTAAAAAATTTGGTTACTGTCTTTTGCATTTTAAGTGACGGTATACTTTTGTTTCAATTTTTGCTAAATATTTAAAAAAGTTAATGTGAGCTGGAAAATTTCTAGAATTTTAGAATAACTCATACGTCTCCCGTTATTATAACTTTAAAACGTTTCATTAAATCTTTAGAAAAGCTATTCTAATTGTTTTCCAAATAATACTGTGACTTCAGTTTCCATAAAAGGTTTTAACACGAAATCTATTAACACGTGGTTTACATATAAATTTATATATCCTAACGAAATTTTGAAGCATTTTCGACAAAGTTTTCTAACTAAACAAAACTTTTTAAACTTATAATTTCAAAAAGGCATTTGTGTACAATATAGTAATTTAACTAAAAACTAGTTTTGAAAAATAAAATTTTTGTTCCTCGAATAATCGAATTAGGATTTGTTTATTTTTTTGTTGTAGTATTATTCGATTAAAATGTTATAACAGAAAAATATTTATGGTTCACACATATTTCACGGCTAGGGATCGCAATTTTTATTTCCCGGTATAGCGGGCAAATATTTCGACTTCCCGGGATCCCGGAATAAAACCTATAATTATCACAACTCTCATTAGTTGAAGAACTGAAATCCAAACAGGATGTGAATATTTGCTTTAGTAAACTTAAAACAAGGTTGTTAATGAACTGAGAAAAGGAAATTTAATCAATTGCTCAATCTACTGATTAATCAACTCGAATGGATGGCAGTGTAGCGTATTGCTCCAATTGTGGTAGAAAGTTGAAATTATATGTTATAAATAATGATCCCTTTCATTATTGTAGGTACGTATAAATGTAGTTGGCAAAAAAGAATTTTGGACCACCCCTTCTACAACACTCGCTTTCATGTTACAGATCCGATCAGACGTTCTCATATATAATAGAGAATATTTTCTATAACTTTCTAGTTGAAAATTATATGAATAACACGCAACTACAATGAGAAAGCATTCGAGAAATGGCATATCGTATTTTATAAGCCATCTTGAGGACATCATAAATCAGTTTTAAGAATTTTAAATACACCCCTAAAAATTTGAGTTATTCCCAAAAAGATTGTTTTTGGGAATAACTGTTATTCTTTTGTTGAATTTTCTTTTTTAAACTTCTTTGAAAAGTAGAAGAAACAGGGTTTTCAACCGTAGGCATTTGTTGTGTTGTAGTCAAATATTAAAAGTTAATTTTAAAACAATATATAGAAAAATAAAAATTATCCCAAACTTTATAACGAATATTTAAAATGTCTAGATTCTTTCAATCAAATATACTTTTCCAATTGCTGATTTTTAGTACCAACATTTTATTAAGATATTTAATTGAATTCCTACTATAGAATCATTCCATATACATCTTCTAATAAGTTGTACACAAAACAGCTATATTTTTAGCTTAATTTTCTTTAAAAAATTCCCAGACGAAATTCCTGGGAAAGCGGGACATGAAAAATTGTAAATTTTCCGGGAATCCCGGGAATGATAAATCAAACAATAACTGATGCGGTGAACGGCTTGAGTTGAAAAAATTGTTGCCTTATGTAGACAAACTTTAAATTGCAAAAAAAGGAGAAATAAATTTATTTTTTATCTATTAAAATACATTAAAAAAATCAATATATTAACATTTTATTATTAATTAATTTTTTTATTCAGATGGAAGTGGTATGCAAAGAAAACAGTGTTGTTACGATTTCTTTTGTAAATTATGTAAAGAGGAAACAGGGTTATTCCTGTGTATAATAATAAATAACTACAATTAATCGATTTTTAATACGTAATAACCATTTTCTTTTATTATCTAATTTTTTACTATATTATTCCGAATTTCTCTCTGAAAATTATACTAAATTGGTTAAAATAAAAATCATATGTTTTTACAATTCTAATCCGACTTTATCAAACAATGGCTCATTTTATTTCTAATAAAATGTGGTATTAGGAAAAATAAGAAAAAATATGTTTTGTAATAGTGTGGGTCAAAAATGGCCATAAAGTTAAAAAAATACGAAAAAAAGTTTTTATTTCGCCACTATATATTTACAGAAGATAAAGCTTGATATAGCGCATATTTTTAGAACATTAATCAAAATCTCGTCTTTTTTTAGTCAGTCTTGAAGTAAATGAGCAATATATTGCTTATAATCAGGGCAGCCAAATATATGCTCTAAAAAAATGCTTTATACGCATAAAAATACTTCTAAAATGGAAAAATTCTACTATTCATGGAAAAAATATTTTTTTCTTTTTTTTTGCACTTCAAAACATTAAAAATGCATTATATCAAGAAATTACAAAATGTCTATAAATTTATAAGATGAAAATTATTAGGATCGAATTTGAAAAATGTATGTGACGGTAAAAGGAAATTTTCACTAATGGCAAATAATGTAAATAATTCTATTGAATGCAAAATGAGCAACATGTTTCCCTTAAATGAAAAATATGCAGATTATATTATTATTAAGTATAAAATATGCAAAAATATGCCATTTTTATTTTTTATTTATTTTATTTTTGGTTGCTCTGCTTATAACTTATCTTCAAATAACTTTATATTTACGATAATCTCTATTTAAAAATTCTTTTAAGGCCTTGACTTCCTGGAAAACTTATCCAGTGATTATGAAAATGCACTAGTTTTAACTGGATTTGGAAAGTTTCATTTGTTATTGCTTACAATATGTGGTCTTATTTATTTAAATACTGCCATTGGAGTGACCATTTTGTCATTTGTTCTTCCATCAGCTACATGCGACTTCCAAATGACGTCCCAGGACAAAGGATGGTTAACAGCTTCACCAATGCTTGGTATGTTATTGGGATCATATTTTTGGGGATGTTTGGCGGACACAAAGGGTAGAAAAATCGTACTCATCGCAACTTTAATAGCAGATGGAATTTGCGGTTTATTGTCATCAATAGCACCGTATTATTTAATGTTCTTGTGCATCCGATTCTTCAATGGATTCAAGTAAGTTTCAAATATTTTATTAATACACCTATGAAATATGTATACACATCTGCTCAAAATAATAGATACACCTTATAGGATGATATTATAGTGGCGCTAACTTTGAAAAATTCTTCAGAAATACTCCGAATATTTTTTTTTCGTAAACAATTTTATCTGGCAATGCCACTTCAACGAAAATTATGGCAAGTATATGTTTTCAAATTGATTTACATATAAGTTTTCGATTTAAATACCTAAAATAGTCGCTCATAGTAGAAACAGTAAGCTAATTGTAATTTTTTATATTAAATCGAATTTGATTGCTTTTGTTGCTTTTACGTAAGAAAAGTTAAATTCTGACATAGAAAATGGGAAGAAACAATCATTGTATCAAATAGAAGAAAAAAATGATTCAAACCAAGAGAAAATAGGGGTTTGGAATATTTATACATTTTGTCCGAAATGCTTTATCTAAAAAAGAAATGATAGAAACGCATCGTAGACCTCATAAAATAAGCCCAGAAACAGAAAAGAGAATTATTGTATTGGCAAAAAAGAACCCCAATATTCCTTTGTAGGCTATTTCAGCTGAAATTTTTAATAAAGTAAGTCCGCAAATAAATATTATTATTTAATGCCGAAACGAAAAAAAAAAATTGTTATGAAAAGACTACCAAAGAAATTTCTGCCGTCCTAAAGGGGAAAAAGATGACTGTTTAACAGGGAGGTGAGAACATAACTGGGAATACTTTTAATGGAATTGTGTTGGTCCTATTTATAGCATTGATAATACAATGATGAACAGATGGTTAAAGGGACATATTGGAAATTGTTATGTTTCCATATGTCGTAGGGAATATGCCATTTATTTTAAACATTCGAGTAAGATAATGACTCCAAATTCAGTCCGATGTTAATAAAGAATAAGTTCTCACAACAAAGTGTCGCTGTTTTAAGCTGTCCAAGTCAATCTTTCGATCTAAATCCCATAATAACTTGTGATGATCTGAAGAAAAGACTGTCGAAAGAAATTTTTAAAAAATAGAGAAGATTTTTAGGGCAAAACATAAAAAATATGGTACAATACTCCATTGGAAATTTATCAGAAGTTGATGTCTGCCTAGACGAATGCAGAAAGTTGCCAAAAATAAGAAATAAATTTTAATAAAAACTTAACTAGTTTTTAATTTATGTATTTTTCTTTTAAACCTGTTTATTATTATAAGCATCAAAATTGCTTACATGGTAATGCAAATGTCAAATTAACATATAATGCACAGTGGGGCAGAATCGAAAATTTTTGGAAACAAATCTGTAACTTCTAATCGTCTGGTTGGATTTGCACGAAATTTAGTATAGGCGTGCAATGTGAATTTGGAAGGGAGACCCTGAGCTAAGGGGCTCAAAGTAGAATACCTCCGACGTATGAAATTTTTAGTCCCCCAAATTTTTGCTATTTATTTCTTATAGTTTTTGAGTTATTTGCATTTTAAATTTCAACTATCTCAATTTTGCAAGATCTTGGTTTAGTTTTCTATATATAGTCCAACATTTTTGACCGATCTTACAATTTCTTTAGTTAGAGTACAAAATTATCTATCGAATAAAAAAATGAGCTCAATATCTTTTTCGAATCCAAAAGAAAAGAAAAACCTCTATTCCAACTGAAACGTTATTTTTTCTTTTTTATTTCAAATAAAGAGGTCCATATTTTCTAAAAACTTTATTAACATATCTTTGCTAACAAATATTTTATAACAATCAAAAATTATTAGTTTCTCCAAAAGCAATATTTAGATCAAAATAGCAGAACAATTTTGAAAATTTTTGAAACCATCGGTAAGCATTGTAACAACATTGTAATAATGTAGAATACAATAAATATAAGGAAAAGCTTTTGTAAAGTTCATTTTTACTCAATACTTAAAACTTTAGAATACGTAAAGTGATGAAGTTACGTATTCTATTTCTTAAATAGTATGAGTTAAAAAAATGATCTTCCCAATTAACACTATAAAGCACAATGGATGCTAATGACGATCGTAGAGGATCAAAAAATAAATTCCATCCCGCTAGAGTCTAAATAAAACTTTTTCAGTATTCTGCAAAAGTTATTACATTTATGAACTTGAGCTTGAATAAAGAATGGTTTTGGATAAAAAAAATAAGGTTGCCCCAACCACCCCCCCCCCCCAAACTATTGTTATTTCAAATAAAAATTTCAGAAAATACTAAATTTTTCTCAAATCGCGTAGCAGAAAAATTCAATTTGAGAGCAATACCAGCTACTGTGATACTTATTTAATATATACCATCTTTATTTTATTAAACCCGGTCCAAATGTCGGCAAAATGGCCAAAATTTTATAAATTTAATTTCTTCGGATTTTTAAGTCTGTTTTGCGAAATTATTTTTTTTAAATAATTCACTGTTTTGTTATTTTCATATTCCAATCAATGAATTAAAAATATGTAAGAAAAACTTTTGTCCTATATTAAACCATAAAATATTTATTGTTTGTTTCATATTTAAACAGTTTTTATACATTTAAACAAATTTTTTTATCTAATATCAATGAATTTGTTAAAGGCACGAATTTTCAAAAATTAAAATAATAATAATAATAATAATAATAATAATAATAATTAAATAATAATTAATTTAATTTCTATAAACATTTTATAAGTTAATTTACGTAAATATATATATGTACATAATATTATTTGAACTAATGCTAATACTTATTTTACATGAAATAATTAGTCATATCGGTACGGATATCTAAAAGATTTATGAATCCTTGAAATTTTCTCTATTATGAGTTGATAAAGGCTTATAATAAATCCAACGTTTTTCATTGATGATAGGACATCATCAGGTGGTAATAACAGGTTAGTAAAAATATCCTCGTTTTGTGGACCTGAATAATTGAACGTGCTTAAAATCCCAATTTCTTGCTTCCTGAGACTCTTCAGTAAGTTCTCCAAATGTAAGAATATTTGTTTCAATTATTGTTTAGCCATGGAACAAAACTTTGTGCACTGTTGGTGTCATTTCTTTCCAAGGATATAGAGACAAGTAGTTTATTATTTCTGTTGCATATTCTCCAAATCAAACCGAGTTGATTTTGTATTTACTATTAATTGCGATTAGCATTATGATAGTTTTTTGAAGTAAATCATTATTGATGTCAGATATATTTGATGTTGTTTCGAAATCTCTGAAAAACCTTCTTGCTATATTTCTATCATTAGTACTACCACCAGTTTGTAGTGGTTTGTCAATGTATAATTCCATTGCGCTTTGAATTTTTCTTGGATTCTACTTTTCTTAGATATCCTAAGTGATTTTAACTCCTCGTTACTTCTAGAAAGTTTCGTTATATGCTCTGGTACACTTCTATGCTTTGAATCATATGCTATATGCAGAAAATGTTCCATAAATCGTATTTTGACGTGAAATGGAGATATTCCGAAAAAGAAAAATTCTTCATTAATATTCCTTGTTTTATCAATTTCGGTCCATCTCATATGGAGCATTTCCAAAAAGGGGATGTTTCCGTACTGTGTGTGGGGGTGTTTTGATTTCTGTCTCAACTCTTTTTCCTTCGGAAGAAATAATTCTTAAAAAACAAACATTCCAATTTGTGAACAACATGCAAACGCGATAAAATTTGTAGCTAATCAATCTAAACTTAGTGACACCTAATTTGTTCTAAAAATTAGTTTGAATGGATTCCTTACAATAAAGTATGCCCTCGTAATATTGGCATCATTTTAAACAAAGTCTATGATGGCTTATTTAGATGTTTTAAGAAATCAATTCCAATGACAAGAAAAAGAAAGGTACATGGACCGCCTTGGAATACAAATCTGCTCAATGGCTTGAAAAATTCGAAAAACAAACATAGAAAAATCAAAAAGTCCGGTTTATCTACTGATTATATGAGATATTCCATATCAAGATCAGTTTACAATTCAGAAAATATCCAATGTTACAATACTTATAATTTTAAGGAGAAAAGAAACTTAAAAAATAATCCAAAATATTTGACCAGTTTGTAAATTCTAAGCGAAGCGTCGCTGGGTAGTCGTCCATGATGAAATTTGGGAATAAAGAATCCTCAAATAATGCATATATTTCCAATAATCCATATACAATTCCTGATGCAACCCTAATAAATTGTCCAACATTAGATAAATCGATGGTAATGACAGCTGTACAGAATCTAATATTTCCTAATAAATGTGGACCTGACGGTGTTCCAAGCTGTGTTTTTATAAAATGTTTGCATTCTTTTATATTTCAAATAATTTACTTATTCAACATATAAATATTTAGAGGTTATTTTCCTGAAGATTAGAGGAAATCTTATATTATACCTTTGTTTAAATCTGGAAGTAGATCCAACATTTCCAATTATATGTTGCTAAATTAAGTGGTATTCCAATATTTTTCAAAAAGATGATTACTGAAATCCTTTCGCATCAAATTGTTTGTTATTTTTCCCCATTCCAACATTGATTTAGAAAAGGATATTCCACTATTACTAACCTGAGGTTCAAAAACTCAGTTATAACTGCATCTGATTCCGGTTTACAGACAGATACAATATATACAAATTTCAGTAAAGCTTTCGATAAAGTAAATCAGGATCTCATATTGTTGAAATTGGATAAACTTTTTTATCCGGTGTTTCGCAAGGTAGTCATCTCGGCCCCTTATTATTCCTAATTATTACTCCTAATTTATAAATGATTTACCAGCTTGTATTAAGAATTCTACAATATTAATGTATGTAGATGATGTAAAGCTGTTCCGTAGCTTTAACTATTCCTATCAATGTTCCTTACTCTAATTATATCTTGACAATCTTTATGATTTGTGTATGATAAATTTAATGGATTTAAATTCAAGAAAATGTAAACACATTATGTTCTACAGAAGAAGTCCTGTAGATACACAATATATGAATATCAACTTGATCTAGTGTATAGGTGTATTGCTTGATTGTAAACTATCTTTTAAATCTCACGTTTCATAAATCGTAGGATCGAATTCGTAATCCCAAATCATCCAAATTGAAATTATACTCCTTTAAAAATCAAATATTTTCGATCCAATTATGTCAACTTTGGTCCCATGAGACATATATGAAATCAATGATGATGGGAAATATTTTATTGTAAAAAGCTTTCAGAATAATATATATACTAGCCAGTAAGAGATTGTAATTTCATTGGTTCTTAAGTAAATTAAAATAAATCGCGTTGAAAACCTTTCCATTAATCATGGCTAGATTTAGTTGAAAGAATATGTTGAAACAGAATTGGTTTATTGCTATTGAAGGAGATTGTAAATCATCAATTTAATCTTTAATATATTCCACCACTTCGACTCTTTTGTGTATTGGAACCAAATAGGTCTGCAAAAATTTTTGGAACCTGAGGTTGTTTTGCTCCATATGTCGAATGATTCCGTACACCTTGATGTAGATTGTTTCAGGAAATAAGATCGCATTCTTAATCGCACTAAGGACGCCATGAATATGCTTTTTTCACTTTCAATAGTTTCGGGAAGGTCTGACAAACTATGACATCCCCACTTATTGTTAATACAACATTGTTTTAAGTTACTTTTTCCAACTCATTTGTACAAAAATCAGCAACAATCCTGGACAATGTATTCTCAAATAAAGAAAATATCTCTGCACATGCAACTTATACATTAACTGCTACAGTTGGTTTGTTTTTTTTTCTCGAATAGCTTTGTATGATGGCAGAATTGAGTGTCCTTTTTCCTGTAGAGCTTTTCTTAAAATCTGGTATTTGTTCCGACTGAGGTCAGTTCCGGCATAAAAGCAATATCTTCTTCCTCCGTATAACTTGATTGTGGTGTTGGAGTAGACATACTTTTTCCAATCCGTTTAAGAAATTTGGCAGAACTTCAACAATATTAATTGCATCCTTTGCTTGCTTCTCCTTTTTAAGCGTTTCTTTGAATTCTTCGAAACTTCCTCGTTTAAGCCAATAGAAAGATTCCGACCCAATCTTTTCTTTTTAGATTTTGAACTTAAATCATGATATGATTTGCAGCATACTCCAGCTGATATCTTGTATGATGAGATTTCCATATCTTTTTTTTTAATATCACAGTACTGCCATTCAAGAACTTAATTAATGTGATGTACTAATAACGTAATTTTTTTTTCCTGATATGTATTTTTTATGAATTCCACTATAGCTTCTAAACGATTTAGATCATATTTGGATAAACTCCAGAGAACGGAACACTATTTTCATGTTTTACTGTAATCTCCATAACAATCTATTTTGATATAATATCAACAAGAATTACAGGTATAAAACCCAAAAAGGGGTAATATTGAAATACCAGCGCGGAATTAATTGATGCTACGTATTACTGCTAGGTATCACCGGAAAGGATATTACATATACATTATTTCAAGGTCACAAAAATTTGATTTTAAAGACATAAATAAAAGATTAATACGAAATTTGCAGAATTTAGGTAAAACAAACAACAAAACTTTTTTTGTTTAATATAGGACAAAAATTTTGATTATGTATTTTGAGTTCATTGATTTTAATATGACAAAATATGATTTTAATAACAAAATAGCGAGTTATTTTAAGAAAATAATTTCCCAAAAATATAATTAAGAATCTCAAAAATTTAAATTTGTAAAATATTGTCCATTTTGCCAACATTTGGACCGGGTCTAATAAAATATAATTGGTATAAATTATACAAGTATCAGAGTATCTGGTATTGCTTTCAAATTGAAAATTTAAAAATTATTATTTTCTGAATTTTTAATTTTCTAAGTAAATTTTCACCCAAAGTAAGAGGCAATATTTCTTTTCCACAGAAGCGGGAACGAAAAATCAAATTTCAATTTTAACTTTTTTAAACTTTCTCGAGAAAACGGGAAATTAAGTATTCTCGTGGCCTCAAACCCTAGTATATATACAATACATTGAAATTATTAAGGTTTGTAGCCATATATTTCCGAAGTTAAAAAATATTGACTTGAATCTTTTTTTAAATAGTCAGAAACTATGTGTGCTGTATAAAAAAATTTGTTTGAAACGAAAATTTTCAAAATTTTGTCTGCTATTTTGAAACTAGCAGAATTTTAATTCCAAATTCCGCTTTTTGAAAAAACGAAAAATTTTTTATTTTTTTTTTTTATATATTTTTATTTTATTTATTTGAAATAAAAAAGCAAAAAACAAAATTTAACTGGAGTAAGGGTTTCCCTTAAAGAAAAAGAAACTGAATAAAAACTCCAAAAATGGGATTTTTTCTTTTTTGGTCCATAATATCCACATTTGTCGCGGGTTCTGGTAAATCAGTTGGCGGACTTTTCAGAGCACATCTAAGAACCTTAAACTGCATCCAATTTCCTGATTTTAGAACATATAGGCTAAAGTCAAAGTTTTCATTTCAAATAGGTCAAATTTTGGGTGAATTGACGCGTTTTAAATTTGAAATAATTTTTTCCATTGGTTATTTTTGTACTCTAATTAACTAAAAAAAATATTATAAAATAGAGCAAAAATTTTCGACTATATATTGGAAAAACTGAACAAAGATATAGCAAAATTGAGATAATTGAAATTTCAAATGCAAATGCAAAACTATAAGAAATAAATAGCACACACAAGTTTTTTTAGTTATCAAGGCCTACAAGAATATATAAAAATATTTGAAGTCGGACGAGAAAGATATGTATGTCGGAGGTAACCTACTTTGAACCCCAATATCCCCTGAGAGGTCTGCTGAATTCCCCTTCCAAACTTAACATTGTAACTCTTCTGCTACTGTACCAAATTTCATGCAAATCAAACCAGCCGTTTAGAAGTTACAGATTTATTTCCAAACGTTTTCGATTCTGCCCCACTTTGTAATGCAATATTATTTATGACCTGCTTAGCTTTCTTTTTACTTTCTTAATTGATAAAAATAAGTATGGATTGATCACTGTTATTTTTTAATGAACGATAACATGCTTTTTTTCTTACTTATGTAAAACGAACTTAGGTGTATCTACTACATTGAGCAGATGTGTATATGTACCTAATTATATACACTCAGTCGCATAATATTGATCATTTCATTTTTTTACTTTTTATGATATCTGCAATTATTGCCAACAAATTAAAAAAATTATATTAAAACTCTGTTTATAGTCTTTTATGTTGCAAAACTCAAATATTTTACTCCACAAAAGTATACACGCAAAGAAAAAACATTGTTACAGCATTTTCACTACAATAATATTATGTTCTCATTGTTAATTTTCATTAATTTTAATAAAACTATGTTCATGATAACAATGATTTTGTTTAAGTTTTATATTTTAATGTTTACATTTTATTAAAATTTTAATATAGTTGACTACAAAAATTTTATGTTTTTGAATATTTTTACCAGATACAAAACCTTTTTAATATTAAAAAATATCATTATTTCTACAACCATTAAATATTATCAATCTTTTTCCTTGCTGTTTTTCTGTTTTATACCATATTAATATTATTATTCCCATAACAATAAAATGTTACAACCCAATAAAACAAACGATGTTATAACGATATCGAAACGATATAATATGGGTGATAATCGTTTTCAAATCGAAAAGGATATTTTTTACGGACTAAAGTTTACCTTTCCTTTTTTTTCATAAAATTACGATAGTAAAATAGTCATTGACAAAATTTTGTTTTGAATACTATTCAATATCAAAAAGTTGCTAAAATTAAGCATACTATAGGTAATTATAAAGAAACATAGTCCGTTGAAATAAGAAAAAAATGCTAAATAAAAATGTATAGGACATGAAAAAATCTTCATACATGATATACATACATATTTTTATGCAAATATTATCCATTATAATATTAGCAAGCTTGGTTACTCTTAAAGCACATATTTTTACAATTATGTACCTAAAGAGATTCAAAATCTGTTACTTAAAACTTATTTCTATTTATTCTAAGCTTGCGTTTGTTGAAAATTTTTTTAATTTTAATATTTTTATTTTGAAGTTTTTTTCAAATGTTTGTATTTTTATTTCATTGAAAACAAATATTTCGAATTTTTGATACAATAATAATTCGTTTTTGGCAACCGGTATGGTATTACATTCGGCACCTAAGATGATATCGTTTTCGCTATCACATCGTTCTATGGTTTAATGGGAAATAGATACAATACGTATGCTTTTTACAAATATGGTTGAAAAATTCATAACTTGTTTGTTTTTAAGTATATTTTATTTTTAATGTTTGTTTTTAAACTTCATTATAATTCTCATTTAGTTTATATATGAACAAATATAGGTAGACAAGGTTTGGTTATATTTGGTGTGATTTAAAGAATATGAAATATTGATTTACTATTAAATAATTTAGTTAATAAAAATATCTTTGTATTGTTTTTTTACAATATACATATAATGAATCAAATCATTTAATGAAAAATAATGTTTGATTATAATAAGATCAATTTGAAACCCATTATCAGAAATTTTGACCATTTTTTATATATAATATGTATGATAAAACCATTCATAATATAATGAAATCTAATCATAATATGAGACAATCATATCATAATGTGATAAAGCCGGATTATAACATGATACAATTTTCATATACAATATTAAAAAACCTGATCATAATGTGGTAAAGTTTAATCGTTTTATGGTTATAATATTCATATCTATTATTATTATTTATTACCATGAAAATTTTTGCGGTAACAATATAATCCAATCATAATCTGTTGTTCTTAGATTATGTTCACCGTAACCATATTTTTTCTCTGCTTGCAGATACAATTGATAGTAGGAGTAATGTATAAAACCAGTTAAAGCTTGTGAACGAAAGGTATAAGAAATCTTTAAACCTTAAAATTAAATGTACTAACTGCCTGTTTCTGTTCAATAATTTATATAAAAACATCAAATTATCGCTAAATATAGGTCAAAAGCTTGTAGTTACACACATTTTTAAGGAATAGTCTTTTTTGAAAAGTATATATAAAATTTTAAAAAGTAACATTATATTGATTTTAGTCGCATTTTTTTCACATGTTTCTAACAATGATTTTAAATAACTTTCAAAAAGTTGAAAAACATATTTACATATAGTTCTACTAAAGTTGTGAAAATATTAACTCAAAAATGATATTTTTTTTTTCTTTTTGGTGCGGAATATTGTATCATCTAAATTGCCTAATAATTTACAAAATACTACTACAAAAATTTCTTTCGCGAACAAGTAAACAAAACTTTTACAAGATTCGCAAAATATTTGAATACATTAATTTTCAAAATTAAGTTTTTACAAAAGAAAAGTTAAAAAGCACTTAGCATTATTTTTTCAGCAATAGCTGAAAAATAAATGCTAGAATTACATTTTTAATGCCGTCATTACAAATGAAATGAAAAAAATTTGGAATTTCTTAACGGCTGTTCCGATTTCAATGTAATTTCACATAGTGATAGTAGAGGTGTAAGCGATTTCAAATTTTAAGCTTAGACCTACAGGGGGCAGGTCCTCAGCGTCCCGACACCTCGGATATAAACTTTTTAAAAAACGATCCAATCCTGATTCCTTATATCTGAACCGATTTGAAAGATTATATAGGAGGTTTCTGCTGGTCGAGATCTAAAAAAAAAACATCGTCGTATGCATATCTGATATCTTTTAGTGTAAGAGATATTAGAATTTAAAAATTAAATTTTTACTTTTTAGCCTGGCTTGGTGAAGTTTTTTCACTACAGTGGTTCCAAATTTCACCCGATCTTTCGGTTTTTTATTTTATTAACAACAAGTAACAAAATTGTGTAAAGAAAGAACTTTGAAAAACTATGTACGGAGTCAAAAGTTATTGGCATTTAAATTTGAACTTTGAGAAAGGTCGATTTTTTCCGTTTTATCTGTAATATAAAAATTTTCTTAAGTAACATATATAATATTTATATTTTTCTGAAGCATAAGTAAACACAAAATATTTTTAAGTAAAGAAATGATTTTTGCGAGAACCAGGGTTTCCCAAAATTTACCTATTTTCACAACAAATTTTTGAATTTTCGCCCTAATTTCCCAAATCGAAAAACTGGAATAAAAAAAATTATACTTTTTATATGCCCAGCAAAAAAAGACGTGCAAAAGATGTAGCAAATGCATTGTTTCACGTGATGATGCACTGGTTCATTTTAAGGTGAAATATGCATGAATTTATCATTAGCGTGTTATTGGCGTGCAATGACTGCTTATAATTCAAAGGAGTGCTCTGTTTTAGTGTTTATATATATATTCTTGAATGAAAAAAAAAAATTATAAAATTTTTCCAATTTTTAGTATTTTATATATTTATTTATTTTTTTAATTCTTTATAATATAAAACTAGTGTGTTTAATACACAACTTAAAATTCGGTTACAATATTTTGGAAAATTTAGTTAAATAAAAATAAATATTTTTTATAAAATATAATTATTATTATAAAATATTATTATTTTGTTGTATATATAGTCACCTAAAATGCAAAAGGCCGTAACCACTGAAATATCAAATGCTGGTTTTTTACTGGATTATAATATACTGATCCAAACTACATCTATCGAAAAAATTTTATATTCATATCTTCAAAAATGACATCAATATTAACCAATGTCAAAACGCAGTAACTTAATAAATGAAACAGTCGTGAGTTTCCAGTTAAGAAGAATTTGGTTTGTAATTTTATGCTTTATCCGTTTTTGCTCTAAGTGAACGTTTAAAAAATTTTAATTAATTGCTTTATTTTAAAGCAAAAAATTAAAAATTGTAAAAAATTAAAAAGTGTGGTTACGGCATTTTGCAATTTATATGACGGTATATAAAAAAAAAACTAAAAACATAAACAATATTCAAGTGCAACAAAAGCAAATGTTCTATAAAAGTTTAAAAACAATATACATAAAAGTAAAATAACAAATTCAATATAATTCAATAATTATTAAAACCAGTAGAAAAAAAGTATTTAGGAATGAGAAGTTTTTCTTAGCGAGTTATATAAAGAAAAATTTTAATGTAAATTCCCGTTTGAAATTTCATTACGAATTTATCAGCATATTATAACGTTTTTCGTAGAAATCTTGTTCCTCTGATGTGGATGTTGTTTTGTCGGGGCTAATGTTTTTTTTTTCTCTGCAGTGCCGATTTTTCGCCAATTTTATTGCGTCTCTAATTTCTGCCTTGAAAGACTTGTCTATACTGCCTTCGTAATACGTTCCTACTGTATAACATAATTAAAATAAATAATTTTTTTAAATAAACATATACGAAACCAAATATGTGTATAAATATAATACTTACCAAACAAAATATGAAGGAGTTTTAGAAGATTTAGGAAGCGAATTTTGTTTTGCGAGTCTTTTAAATTGAATAAGTCTAATATATTTGGTTTAATTACATCTCGCAACCCTTTTCTTAAACCACGTTGTGCACAAATCGCTTATATTACTGCAATCTAAGTAATTTATAAGAAAAAAATTTTGTAAGAAATAATTAAATATTAATATTACGTATTCCTTTTCATTTGATTCATTAAGTATTTCTTCCAGATAGTTAAAGTCTTCTATAAGATTGAAAAACTTACTTTTTAAACAACTTTTCATTGCAGCGTTATTTTCTGCTAATCCAGACCAAATGAAGATTTGATTTGATTTTTTATTTCTGAAAATAAAAGTTTTGTTAGTAAATATATCCTATGAAAGGTTTGTTGAATAAATTTTTTCAAAATATTTTAGGTCTACTAATGACCGTTTGTAAGTTGAAACATTTTTATTGATTTTTTTCTTTGAAAAAAAATATTCATATTTTCAATAAACAAAAAAATGGCCTTACGGTCCAATTCATGAATAGTAGGGTGGCCTAAAATGAAAAGTATACTATCTCAGATTAAAATTTACTTTATTCTAAGATACCGTTTCTCAAAATTTTCGTCCTGACGTTATTATTTCGTGAGATAAATCAAAATGAAAAGGTATTATTTTTCGGGTTTTTCGGATTTTTTCCATATTACTGCCAAAGAAATGGTATGAAAATTTGGGGCCACCCTAATAAACTGTAGTTTATGCGGGTGGGGTATGTTAGTAATAAAAACACTTTATTCAGTATGTACGAGGGCGGATCAATAAGTCCGTGTCTTTCCAAACTTCCCTCGTAGTTATATGAAATGCAACATTATTCCCATCAAGTACCACCTGTTAATAGACTACTGTCAAATTTTGAGTAAGTGTCGTCATTTGCTTTGCGTGTAGCAGCTGTTCAGAACATACAATCTCGTGTATTTTTCTAAAAATGGAAAAAAGTGAATTTCAAGTGCTCATTAAACATTATTTTTTTTTTTTTTGTGAAAAAAAACCGTCAATCAAACCAAGGAAAAGCTCGATAAATACTATGGGGACTCTGCGCCATCGATTTCAATGGTAAAAAAGTGGTTTACTGACTTTCGTTGTGGTCGCACAAGTACAAATGACACTGAACGTTCTGGACAGCCAATTGAGGTCAGTACACCCGAAAATGTCGAAAAAATCCACGATATAGTGTTGGCCGACCGAAGAGTAAAAGTGCGTGAGATTGTTGATGCCATAGACATTTCATATGACAGTGTGGTTTCGATTTTAAATGATCAGCTGGGTTTAAGAAAGTTGTCTGCAAGATGGGTGCCGCGTTAGCTCTCAATTGACCATAAAGACGTGGGCAGTCTCAATGGCAAAACTCTATGAATTGGGCTACGAATCTCATCCGTCATATTCTCCGGATTTAGCCCCTAGTGACTACTTCCTATTTCCAAACCTAAAGAAATGGCTCGGTGGTAAGAGATTCAGCTCCAACGATGAAATTATTGACCAAACAAATGCCTATTTTAAGGACCTCGAAAAATCCTATTTTTTATGCAAAGTAAATGACGACACTTTAACAGTTGGTACTTGATGGGAATAGTGTTGCATTTCATATAACTATGAGGGAAGTTCGAAAAGTCACGGACTTATTGATACGCCCTCGTACTATAAAAATAAAAGATAAACTTACCTTTTAGTACACATTCTGCTGTTTAATTGTTTTTTTGTAGTCTATTAACAATTGGTACTTGATGGGAATAGTGTTGCATTTCATATAACTACGAGGGAAGTTCGAAAAGTCACGGACTTATTGATACGCCCTCGTACTATAAAAATAAAAGATAAACTTACCTTTTAGTACACATTCTGCTGTTTAATTGTTTTTTTTTTTTTGTTTTTTGAAAAGCGTTAGACATTTTTTTTACATTTTCT
The DNA here is from genome assembly GCA_932274085.1 of Protocalliphora azurea. NCBI lineage: Eukaryota > Metazoa > Arthropoda > Insecta > Diptera > Calliphoridae > Protocalliphora > Protocalliphora azurea. The sequence continues at coordinate 79,745,992 of OW026519.1, forward strand.
GAAAAAATTAATATATGAAAAAATTGTTAAATTCAATATATTCTTACCTGATAAAATATTTATTTTACTTTGTAGAGCCGTAATCATAGTAACCAGTACTTGAGGTTCGCATATTTACTTGTTTTGTTTGTTCATCAGAAAAAATTTAATTTAAAAGTGTGTAAAATTGTTTTGTCGTTGGCTGAGGTAGTTCAGTTAGGTCCAGAGTCGACTTAGGGGATCCACGAACCTTAAGTGTTAACACAATTGGTTTACCCTTTCTGGGGGCCAAATATAGAGTGTATTTAACAATTCAGTATTTTAGTTATCGGTAACAATAAACTACAATAAATATTTTGTGTTAGATAAATTACTAGCAGCACGATGATACATAGGGATTCAGTCGGTCACTTCTCAGGTAACTCGGATTCTAATTATGGTTGATGCGGGTTGAAGATTCGGTTTCTTCTGGTATTATGCAAGCACGATCGTTTAATATGATGGCACAATGATACGTAGGGATTCAGTCGGGTACTCCTCAGGTAATTCGGGTTCTATTGCTGGTAGATGCTGGATTGAAAATTCGGTTCCCTCGGGTACTACGCAGCAGGCCGGATTGTTTATGATACTTAGAGATATCTTAGGAATACCGATTTAAATAATACAATTCCTTAAAACTAGTTACTAGGACTTAATCTAAAAAGAAACAGTCAACCGTAGTTGCTATGCCCAAACAGTCAACCCAAGTTGCTATGCCAAAACAGTCAACCAAAGTTGCTGTGCCAAAACAGGCAATCGAAGTTAATGTGCCAAAACAGCCAACCGAAGTTGCTGTGCCAAAACAGTCAACCGAAGTGGAAAGTAGTGGAATGTTAATGGAATACAGACGTGTGAAAGAATGTAATGAATATAGATATTATACTTATGTACAAGTTTAACTAGATATTAAACTTTGTTCCAAGTGGAATTAGTACACCACCACAATTATAAAGAAGTAATACAGTTTTTACAATAACATTTAAAAGATATTCTTTATCCTTTTCGCTAATTTCAATACTTGGTGTATATGATATTCCTATATCTAGAGATTTTATTGGATTGTGAAAAAAGTTATTTAGATTCAATAATCGTTTTCCTTTAAAGTAGCCATTTTGGGCAATATATGTTATTATTTATTTTTTATATTTTAAAATTATAACCATTTGCAAAAACAGATTTCACTATTCCATTCTCAATGACAATTTCGTTCTTTTGGGATGACAAAATAATGTTTTTATCAACAAAATTGTTATAAAGTTGTTGATGAATATGTCTAAGCATTTTAACACTTTGTTTTATTATTATTATTTTTTTTTTTTAATTTTGAAATTCACAGGCAGAGAATGTTAGTTAATTTCCCAAAATGTTTGTGGCAATCCGCTACAGAATGATTATAAGGAGGAGAAGGTTATGCATATGGTGCCAGACATTTTCAACTCCATAGAACTGAGAAAAATCTAGCACAAATGTTGAAAACCATTTGCTCCGCGATCTCATAAATTACATCTTGATTATACGTTTTGCAGCCAGCAGACAACCTGTAACCGAATACTAAATGGCAAAAGTGCTTGTAGAACTCTTCATCCACAAAATCTTTTAATAATACTAAAGTAGAACTTGATGGAACTCTACAGGTTTCTATCTATTTATTTCGTCAAGCATCCTGGGATTTCTTGCAAACTCCAGAGTTATATAAGGAGCAGAGTGCTATTATCTTTATTATTGGTTTCATTATTAATTAGTAGCAATAATATTTTTTTGCAAACCCGCAGATTAAGTAGGTGCATGCATCATCTTTAGGGATTCCAATTCGGATTTGCCTACCAAACCTCTTCCTTTATGGAACGTAACATAATTTCGAGCCTTGAAGTCTAAATCAGTTCTTTTTGAACCAAGAGAGATATAAAACACAGTCCTATGTCTAATTTGGGATCCAATTTGGTAGCATCGGTGACATCCACTTAAGGTGTTACGTCCTTTTGTTTTGTTTGACATAAAAAGGGCTTTGCCGGTGCATTGAATATAAATGCCTGAATTTGGTCTTTGAAACTTTTTTTCTCCAATCTTGAAAAATTGATTGGGACTTCAATACCTATAAACAATATATCCAATCAAGATTCTTTGATAATCTTATCTAAGATTGGCCACAATTTCGCTTTTTCTTTTTTTCATTTTCATTTATTAAATGTAAGAATATAAATAAAATGAATTTGTTTAATTGTTTATAAAAATATATTTTTAGTGATTTGCAAATATATCAAATAAAAGCAAAATACTTCAATTTTAAAACTACAGTTGAACGTATGCAAGCCTGCATGCATTCACTTTTGCTTTTTGTGAGTTCATAAGTTATAAATTTATTTACGTTTAAAGAATAAATGAAGAATGCATTAAAAAAAAAAAATAAGTGAAAAAGAAATCATGAAAATATTTGAAATCATGAATATATTTGAAGTACTTTAAAAATAAAAATTTTTACTAGGTAGCCTAATGTGGTTTTAATTTTATTAATATAGAAATTTTTGCTACCCTATATCGGTTTGAATGTTATAACAAAAAGAACGTAAAAAATTCGCTTTTTGTGAATTTTTAAAAGTTTTTAGGAAATTCCGGGATTTCTGTTGATAAATCTAAGAATGTGAATAACATTTGAAATTAAGCATCTAAAAATCTACTTAGGCGAACAATTTTATTCATAAATATCCATGAAACATGAAAATCCCAACTCAATACACCTTCCGTATCTTTTCGCTAAAAGTCCTCAAAGATTTTTCGTACTATAAATATTGCTATACATTTTTGAAAATAATATAGTATTATTTACACAATGATATATAATATGCCTACCTTTACCTCTTCACGTGTCAAAATTAGCAATCAAAATCAATAAAAATCGTAGAAAAAATTACTCATATAGTTAGCTTTTTCACTATGAGTAGGTAACGTAATCGCTTAGATAATGTTATTCGCCAGTTAATCAGTTATGTTAGACCTGAGACTTTCATTAACAACTATATTGGAACAGATACTCTATTTTTAGTACACATACACGACAGGTAAATATTTAGCGACTTTTAGAACACATAAACCTGGTTAATCCATATTAGACCTCCATTATAAATAGACAATCAAGGAAATCTTATTGAAAAATTCAACTTTGTGTTCCATTTTATTTAAAAACGCATCGCTTTTTCATGAAAAGGAAAATGTGAATCTCATAACACAATATGTAAAAGAGGAATCATCGAAAATTGGAAGCTATGTTAAGTTATTCGATGTAAACTGGAAGTCGGTAAAATGGTCTACTATTCTGACTGGCTGAAAGAAAACATAGAACTTGTAATTTGTGGTGCACGTTGTAAGCAATACGGAGATTTGTGCTCAAAATTCAAGAAAAAAGCGATTGTCTGAAACGTCTTCTACAATGTCCACTGAAGAAGTTTCCGACACATTTAAATCTAAAAAAAGGAAAACTAGACGTTTGAGACTGTAAAAATCGCAAATATTCTTTCAACTGCTTCACCAAAACATCTTAATCGAATTATGAAGAACGTACCTACACCAACATCAACTTCAGCTTTCACGAAAGCTGAAGTTGATGCCCTAATGCTACAATTGAAACTTAGCTATCAGAATTACGTTATTTTAAGAAGAGCATTACTAGGTAAAAATCATATGGAACATTAAGGAAAAAAGAAAAGCATAATACCACCTCACATTGAGATTACCGATCGGAAAGCCAGAATTAGAGTTTCTACATTACTTAATAATACAGCATCAAGATTGTTTCGGACTTTTCCACTTAGCACCTTAAGAAAATAAATGGTTGTGATCTACAATTAATCTCTAAATGGGGAATCTTCGAAATATAAAAGTGTATATATGGCATCACAGGTTCCTTTAAGAATTAGGAAATATGCTAACAGCAATACCTCATCAACTAGTTTTGAAGACGTTTAAATAAATTCAACACCTGGATCAATATACTTTTGCAGACCAATTTCCTATGAGTACAAACACAACACAAGAATTAATATATTGTATTGAAGCAAAGATTGGAAGCCTGGATCCTATTTCGATTGAAATATCGAAATATGCATTTAACATATCGTTTGATATGCAACTTACAATGATTGATGGTAAAGTCAGCAATGCCATAACAGGAATCCATCTAGTTGGAATTGCTCTATATGTGGCCAAAAGAGATTTTGCATTTTCAAATATATCCAAAATGAGAAATGTCAATGAAGATGTTCTAAAATACGAAATATCTCATTTACATGCCAGAAAAAGATTTCTGGAATATTTTCTACATCTGGCATATGATTTGAAGTATAGAAGCATATCAGGAAATGTAAATAAATCTGGAAATAATAATGAGGAACTGAAGAAAATGATAGCAAGTGAGGAGGGAATTCAAGAGGAATTCAAAGAACAGAATTAACTAAACATTGATAAACCACTTGTAGGATACGAAAGTACAACACAGCTCGGCGTTTTTTCAAACATTTTAAAATAATCTTAAAAATTAGAGAAATTGATATGAATTTACTACGAAGAGACAACATCATTTTAATGGCAATAAACAGAAAATTAATTCAACAAAATTTGTCGAATATTCCTAAGAAATTTCAAAAACACTTATGAAATTGTATCCTTGGAATTTGTTGTTACCAACCGTACATAAGATATTTTACCATCGAGAAATAATAATTAAGTATATTATTCTTCTCTTAGAGAACTTACGGAAGATCCCCAAGAATCGAGAAAACAAGATTTCAAATATGTTCACCAGTTTAGCTCATAAAAAATTTTCCAGACTGCTGCAAATGAATAACTTTTTTAATAACTTTATTTTATCATCTGATCCTGTCTTATCGTCTATGATGAAACGTTAGATTTGCTACAGAGTTTTGACATATGAAAACATTAATGAATAAAAGGATTTACTTTATCTTTTAGATATGGATTACTGTGAATAAAGTATTTTATTAAATTGAGCTACAATAATTTTTTTACCATAATTTTTAAATATAAACTACCAACTTAAATTATTATTTTTTATTATCTACTTATTATTAATTAAAATTAAAATTCTTTTTAATAAAAAATTTAAATATCTGAAAATAAATTTTTTGTCTTTTTAATTCTTTGTAGAGTTCATGTAATATTTTACTCATATCTAACATTAATAACAGCGATAATGGTAATAGTGAAAAATATAACAATATGAGTAATTTTTTCTACGATTTTTATTGATTTTGTTTGCTAATTTTGGCACGTGGAAAGGTAAAGGTAGGCATATTATGCGTCATTGTGTAGGTAATGGTGTCTTGTTTTCCAAAATGTTATTATAACATTTATAATAAGAAAATTCATTGAAGATTTTTTGCGAAAAGGTGCCGAAGAAGTATTGAGTGGGATTTTGTGCATACTGTTCATGCAATAAAATTTTTTAATGGATATTTTTGGATAAAATTGTATATTCACATTTTTAAATTTATCAATTTATTTCCAAAAAAAATTTCCAAAAATGTTTTTTTTTTTACTTTTTTACTTTTCAACCGATATCGGGGAGCAAAAATGTCTATTACAAAAAAATAAAGAACATGTTAGACTATATAAGAAGTATAACTTTTTTGATTTCAGCATTGCGATTTGAGAAATTAGGGAGAAAATTCGAAATTTGTTGGAAAAATAGGTGAATTTTGGGAAACCCTGGTTCTCGCTAAAATCAACTTAAAAATTTTTTTCCTTCAGAATATTTTGTGTTTAGTTGTCTTTGAGAAAAATGTATATATTATATACGTTACTTACGAAAATGTTTATATAACAGAAAAAGAATGCGACTACTTTTTTTTGGCAAAAAAAAGAAAAAAAAAAACGGAAAAAATCGACTAATTTTCAAAGTTCAAATTTAAATGCCTATAGTTTTTGACTTAAATATTTTTTTCAAAATTCTTTATTTGCACAATTTTGCTATTTGTTGTAAATTTTGCTATTTGTATGTTAATATTAAATAAAAAATTCAAACAAATCGGTGAAATTTGGACCAACTATAGCGAAAAAACTTCACCAAGGCAGGCTAAAAAGTAAAAATGTTACTCTTTGAAACCTAATATCTCTCAAATTAAAAGAAAAAAATATGCATATGTCTTTTGTAGATCTCAACCAGCAGAATACTCCGATATAAAAATCTTTCAAATCGGATCATATATCAGGATCGGATCCTGTAGGTCTATTAGTCCAAGCTCAAAACTTAAACTTGCCTACACCTATACTATGACAAATTTTATTGAAATCGGAACAGCCGTTACGAAATTCCATAATTATTTACATTTCATTTTTTGAATCACACACTGTGCAACGCTGATTGAATACAATCCATTGCTTACTAAATCGAAGAAAATAATTTCAAATACCGAAAAACTACATAAATTGTTCCAAAACGTTTAGAAATCGGTAATGTTTTAAGATGAGTCCAAATCAAACTTGTATAGACCAGGTGGACGCATAAGAACAGTCATCCCCAAACTCATGTATTCACATTTCTTATTTGTATATGATTTCATTAATTCGCCCCTACTGCACAGCAAAAATAATTTCATATTTTTAATGAAAAATATTTTGTTCTCAAATAAAAATAGTATTTAGTACTAATAAACGCCAACAAATTAAGAAAACTTATAGTAAAACAAACAAAAAAAAAATAATAATAATAATAATAATTCGTATTGAGGGCTTATAATTCAAATCTATATTCTATCGTAGGTTTTCATGAAATTGCTTTCCCTATATAATAAACAAAATTTCAAACGGAAATTCCAAGTTTTTCCAGTTTTATTAACGTTCTTGTAATTCCTCTATTTTACACAATAAATATTTTTGAGTGCAAAGCCCTCTATCTCTCTGCGTAATTATTTTATTTTTTGATGATATAAACCAGCGTTGATGTTTTGGGCTTTTTCTACCAAATTTGGTAGGATGGTAGGCTGAATCGACTTTTGGTAGGTTTAGCCAAAGGCATGATTTTTTTCAATTGAAAAAATAATAGTTAATAATAATTATAAAAATGTTAATTTAATGTAAAAATTGCTAAATGTGCAGAGGGTTGAATTATGTACAGGACAGATTTATTGAAGATTCTGTGTCTACACGCGCACTTCCAAAAGAACAAATGAATTAGAAGAATTTTCAGTAAAATCTGATGTCTGATAATGAAACAATAAGCTATCCAACGTGAAACCATATTTTATACTTTAAACAAGTAAATGGCATGCGAGCCGAAGATCTGTGAAAAATGTGTCCAATAAAGTGAATTCCTACTTTTATATGAATATTATTACTAAATAATGTCAACAATGACCTCCAATCAAAAAAGTTTCGTTTAGCATATCTAACTGTCTATTAATATTCACGTTTCAAACATTATTAGCTCTGTTCCAGTACCATTTAAATTTACAAATTTTAGTCAAAATTTACAGAAAAGCGATCTCGTGCTCAGAATTTCTTTGTATTTTGCTATTTTTTTGGCTAATGCTGACTAAATCTGACAAGCACTGGAAGGGAGCTATTTAAGCACAAAGCAACAGCGAATAAACTGAATTCGGAAAAATATATATATGTATGTAAATATTTTCCCTAGTTTAACAAACTGATATTTATCTTTCAACCGAAATATTTATATATTTTGGTATATATTTTGAAAACGTATTGATCAAGAAATTTGTATTTAACTTACACATAGTTCAACTGCTATGCAAAATTAACTAGACTTATAATTTTAAATTACTTATAGGGGACAAACGAATAATTTCAAACATCTTCCTTTAATATTTTCAGCTCATTAATTTTAATTTTGTTTTTCGTAAAAAATTTTTCCAAAATTGTTTTAGTTGGTTTTTTACGAAAATTGAAAAAAAATCGGTGAAATTTGGACCAACTATAGCGAAAACACTTCAACACTGATATAAACATAATATATATGATTTCTTACTAATTTATACATATACTAGCTATATCTTCCCATCGTTGCCGGGATATTGTGTATTATTTATGTGGATATAACGGTGCATCTAAGTATATACTGGAAAATTTTAGT